>JANPWX010018200.1:0-61912 GCA_024734555.1 Trochalopteron elliotii | reverse complement strand
TCATAGGCTGCTAAAATTTCCTTCTCAGTTGGAGTGTAACTGGCCTCGGCCCCTCTGTAGCTTCGACTCCAAAATCCTAGTGGGCGGCCTCGAGTCTCCCCAGGCACTTTCTGCCAAAGGCTCCAGGACAGACCATGGCTCCCGGCTGCAGAGTAGAGCACGTTCTTCACATCTGGTCCTGTCCTAACTGGGCCAAGGGCCATTGCATGAGCGATCTCCTGCTTGATCTGGGCAAAGGCTTGCTGCTGTTCGGGGCCCCAGTGGAAATCGTTCTTCTTACGGGTAACCAGGTAGAGAGGGCTCACGATCTGACTATACTCAGGGATATGCATTCTCCAAAAGCCTATGGCGCCTAGGAACGCTTGTGTCTCCTTCTTGCTGGTTGGTGGAGACATTGCTGTAATCTTGTTGATGACGTCAGTAGGAATCTGACGCCGTCCATCTTCCCACTTTACTCCCAAGAACTGGATCTCACGGGCTGGTCCCTTAACTTTACTTTTCTTGATAGCGAAACCGGCTTCCAGGAGGATCTGGATGATTTCCTTTCCTTTCTCAAACACTTCTGCTGCTGTGTTCCCCCACACAATGATATCATCAATATACTGTAGGTGTTCTGGAGCCTCACCCTTTTCCAGTGCAGCCTGGATCAGTCCATGGCAGATGGTAGGACTGTGCTTCCACCCCTGGGGCAGTCGGTTCCAGGTGTATTGCACTCCCCTCCATGTGAAGGCAAACTGAGGCCTGCACTCTGCTGCCAGAGGAATGGAGAAAAATGCATTGGCAATGTCAATAGTGGCATACCACCTTGCTGCCTTGGACTCCGGCTCGTACTGGAGCTCCAACATGTCTGGCACAGCAGCGCTCAGCGGTGGAGTCACTTCATTCAATGCACGATAGTCCACAGTCAGTCTCCATTCTCCTTCAGATTTTCGCACAGGCCAGATGGGGCTGTTGAAGGGTGAGTGGGTTTTGCTGACCACCCCTTGACTCTCCAGCTCACGGATCATCTTATGAATGGGGATCACGGCATCTCGAGTTGTTCTATACTGTCGGCGGTGCACTATTGAGGTGGCAATTGGTACCTGTTGCTCTTCCCCCTTCAGAAGTCCTACTGTCGACGGATTCTCGGACAGTCCAGGCAAGGTGTTCAATTGCTGGATGCCCTCTGTCACTACAGCTGCTATCCCAAATGCCCATTTGAGTCCCTTAGGGTCTTTGAAATACCCACTCCGAAGATAGTCTATGCCCAAAATGCATGGGGCCTTTGGGCCAGTTGCAATAAGGTGTTTCTTCCACTCATTTCCAGTCAGGCTCACCTCTGCCTCCACCAATGTATAGTCCTGTGATCCCCCGGTCACACCAGCAATAGATACAGATTCTGCCCCTACATGTGTTGACGGAATTAATGTGCACTGTGCACCAGTATCCACCAAGGCCTCATATTCTTGTGGTTCAGACGTGCCAGGCCAACGAATCCACACCTTCCAAAAAACACGATTTTCCCTAGCCTCTACCTGGCTAGAGGCAGGGCCCCTCTAGGCCTGGTTTTCCTTCTTTCCTTGGGCATATGTCTTAGAGGTTCCTTCAAGGGGATCGGACATGTCATCATCATCATATCTGGCCGTTCGCCTACGGGCAATTGGAGCTGCTTCCCTTTTGGTGGAACCTCCTCTCTGGGTCTTGCTTTCCTTCAGTTCATGTACCCGTTGTGCCAGAGCAGCAGTGGGTTTTCCATCCCATCTCCTCATGTTTTCTCCAGACTCACGCAGGAAGAACCACAACTCAGCTCGTGGGGTGTACCTTCTCTCCCTGTCTGGGGAACGCCTGCGTTGGGTACCAGAACCTCTGATCTGTACTGCTGAAATTTGGAAGAGGTCCTCTCTAATCTCCTCCCTGAGTTTCTTGTGATTCTCCTCTATTTTATCTTCTAGTTTCTGTAGACGTGTTTCCACAGCTGCAATTCTGGCATGTGTTGGGCCATGCACGGCATCTGCATATGCTCGCAGCTTCTTCGCCATATCGAGCACAGTCTCATATGCCTCATCCCGCTTCATTATTGCTAGAGCAGAAGCATATTCAGGTGGCCCAAGTCGCACAAGTTTCCTCCACATTACAGGTGTACATGGTACCAGGTCCGGATTCCTAGTTGTTATGTCATCTGAAAAAATGAGCTCTGCTACAGCCATCTCTCTCAGACGTTGGATCCCCTGTTCTATGGTCTTCCACTGTGTCTGCTGCAGATAGAGGTCATCTGCACACAGGTATCTTTGTGCTACACCGTCCAGGATCCGTTCCCAGAGACTGTGAGGGCTAGCCTCCCTCATCATGCTTTGGTCGATGACAGGATCATGTGACAGAGATCCCAAATGCCTCGCTTCGGTGCCATCCAGAATGGTAGCCTCCCCTGCAGCATCCCAAAGGCGGACTAACCAACTAATTATAGATTCATCGGGTTGTCGCCTGTAGTCCTTTCTAAGGCCTCGAAGGTCCTTTAGGGAAAGGGAATCAATATTGGCTCCAGAATCTGTACCCCTCGATGTGGCTTCTGATTTTGGTGAAGGTCCTTCTCCTGGATCGTCATCATCATCCTCCACCTTGCGATCGGTCTTGCTTTTACACTTCCCGCCTCTTGTATTAGCAGCAACAGACACTGGTTGAGGCCTACTGTCTCGTTCAGCTACTGGCCTGGAGCCTGGGATATTAGCTGCAGCCTGAGTGACTGGAATAGTAACTAACTTATCTCCCTGTTCCCTTTCTTCTATCTGCTGCCCTGCAGTATCTAGCAGAGTACGATAAACATATGCCAGGGCCCAGCTCACTACAATAATCCTTTTCTCTTTAGTACTACCATGGCACTTCTCTTTCAGGTACTTTGCCACCTCAGCTGGGTTCTGAATTTGTTCCGATGGGAAGTCCCAGACTATAGGATCAGAGAATTCCTTTAAAATTTGGCCCATATCCTCCCATTTCCCACTCCACTCAAGATTTCTCCTGCTTGGCTTTACTCCTAAATCAGAAGTCTCATTAGCCCCTTTGGAAATCTCAGCTTTCATTTTATATAAACTGCGGACAGTATAGAAAAAAATTATTAAATTAAATGCCAGAAAGATGGTCTCTTTAACACTCAGGGGAGACTGAACATTTTCTAATAGAGATGTAAGCAATCCAAAGGAGAAGAAGGAGAACAGAGGCTGGAAAACCCCTTCCCCTGCTTCTCCCCCAACAAACTGAGTAAACAACCATAACAATGAACCAAACACTTCTGGAACGGATTCCAGCATTTTTGTAACCCTTCTGTAAATCATTACAAACAAGCCCAGCCCAATGAGTATTCTGGTTAGTATCCCATGGCTAAAAGAAGTTCTTATTAGGGAAAATACCAGAGCTATTTCTGGGTAAGGAAGTAACCCTAGGTACCACAGAGGTATTAAAACTTCAAAAAACCCTAGGGACCAGAAATACCGGCAGGCTTCCACCCCAAATGACATTATGAATCCGGAAAAAGCCATGACAATACACCCACACAGCAATTAGAACCACCAATATTATTATTAAAGTTTTTTCCACTTCCTCTGGCCCTTTCCCGGCCAACGCACCAAAAAGTATATTTTCCTGGTTTAGGACAAATTAGGGGAAGGTCTCCAGAAGGAGCTCCCCAGAAAACAAACCTCCACCACCCCTTCCCCCCCCAGCTCTGGGTTTGAGAAGGAATTCCTCAGAGGAGAAGTGGAAAAAACCTATTTATTAACAAATAAACAAAGACACTCCCCAACACAAGGGAAAAGAAAAATACTCAAGCAATTGCTGTGAGGGGAGGGCGCAGAGCTTCTGTCTTCAGGCGTCGAGGACCCCCAGATATTCCCAGGTCAGGTCCGGAGCCGGTCCAATGATCTTCGGGGGGGGGGGGGGGGAAGAGAGAGAGAGAGGGGAGGGAAAAAAAAGGGGGACAAAAACAAAAGCAAAAGCAAAAAAAAAAAAAAAAAGCCAGAAGCAAAGTAAAGCAAGGCTAGTAGTAAAGCAAAGCAAAGCAAAGCAAAGCAAAGCAAAGCCTGCAGCCAAGCCGAGCAAGCAGCCAAAAGCCCAAAGCCAGTAGCCCCACCGCGGCAAAACACCCCACCGGGGGGTGGGGGGGGGCAGCTGTCAGTCATAACAGTGCAGTACATAGAGATAAAGCTGCACGATTGGGATAGGAGGCGCCGTCAACCCAGGACAAGGTGAAGTATTCTGGTAATAATATGTATATCTTTGGAAGTGAGACGGGGTGGTTGTGGGCTGCTGTGCTGGAGGCAGAGCCTTGCTGGGCCTGGGCACGCTCCAGCTTTTGTTAGTCAGACTTTTCTTCCCCACTCAAGCAGGCAGCAGAGATTAAGCAGGAAGAACTTGGTGTGGCCAAAGAACTGGAGAGCTACAGGGAGGAAGGAGTCTCTGAGCATATTTTCTTTTTTTTTTTCTCCCAAGCTTCTGGTAATAAATTATGCATTTGCTCTAGACGTGGTGAGATTTCTCCATGCTTTTGAGGATGAGGAAACAGCAAAGCTGCTGGGCTGGGATTGCTACTTGCCAGCTGCCGAGTCCCTCCATGAGCACTGCATCCTTCCTGTCCGTAACGACCGTGTGTCCTTATTCCCTCTTATCAGCTACTCAGAAAGAAACCAAACATGATATTTTCTGGCTCCATGCTGCTCCAGCCTCCTCTTGCCCCTCTTTCTCAGAAAAGCCGTAAGAAATAAAAGCAGTTGCTAAGCTACTGGATATGGAACATCGTGGCATTTGGTTGGGATCCCGTATTAATGAGCCTTTCTAAACACTGGGGAAGTGGGAAAGGTTCTCTCGTAGCTTGAATTGTTTGTCAGTTAAAGTGTACTCCTAATGCAGATGATATTGAATGTGTCAGTTTAATTTATGCCTGAAAAGGTGGGGGCATTTCTCCCTCCCTTTCCTCTTGATCCTGTTTAATGTAGACTAGTGGAAAAAAGGTATTACCTGCTTTTTTTCATCTATTTTGGGGTATGTAGCTTGTTAAATATGTTGCTGCTTTTTTTTCTTTCTGATAGCTTAAATAATTGCTTTCATAAAAGATAACTAGATTTCTTTCATCTGGAAGTATGGAAGTTGTAAATTGCATTTTCTGTTAAACTTAAAATGTAGATGTCAACTCTGATTTTTCACTGGCAATGTACAGTGCTGTCACTGAATGTGTCTATGGCAAGGGAGCATCTTAAAGGTTGAAGGAGATACTTTATGAATGAAAATTATTCCAGGATGATATGTGTGGAGCACCCGCTGTGCTAATAGGATGGTTTTAGGGTATTGTTTTGTAAATAAGTGGACATTTTGCTCAATATGCAAAGCTTTCATAGAAAAAAATTTCCACGCCTGTTTGACTCAAGAGATGGGATGTACCAGCATGAAAGTATTTCCTCTGTTTAAATGCTGTCAGTCTTCAGTTCTGGCCTGCCTGGAGCACCTTGCCCTCTAAGAGGAGAGTAGATCCCAAGATATTCACTGCAGAAGAGGACATTGCTGCCTGTTCTCTTCTAGGTAGCTCAGGATGGGATTATACCTGACCTTAAACCTATTTTTCATGAGTGTAGCTCTTTCATGTAGTGTTCCTTCATGTATGATGATAACAAGCAATTAGTGCCACTAGGCATACATTTTGTATAGGTTGCAGTGAAAGTAAATCTGAAATACCACAATATTTTGGGTTCCTTTCTGCTTTTCCTGTCAAAATCTCCCCCAAATCTTTGCCCCTGCCTGATGGTGTGTTTCATTAAGGGAGCCCTGGGTTCAGGGTGCCATGTGGATGGCAGGGAAGCACAGTCACATCTCTCCATGCCTGAGGAGCAGGGAAATGCTAATTGGTCACACACTTTGCTCTCCTCGCACATCGCACTGCTCCATGTGCCATCAGACCCCAATTAATTCAGAAAGTTGGTGCACGCACATCAATTCCCACGTTGCCCTTCTGACAGGAGTAAGCTGCTGGATTTTTGCACTCAGAATGTCATTTTAAAAGTCTCATGGAATTACTAGGAATTGGGCTCGAAAGGAGGAGGGTGTATACTCAGGCTCATGGCAAAGTGTAGATTTTTGTATGTGTGAATTTCAGTGTAGCTTATTGAGGCTGCATGGCACAGAAGTGGAAGTAATTTACATTGCAAAATGCTATTTTTTCTATTTTAAAGAATAACAGCCAGATTTGAAGGAAAGAAAAGTATGTGAAATTAATTCTCTAACATTTGTAGCTTGTTAATACTTAAATTCTTCTTTATTGAGAGAATATAAAATGTTTCTGTAGAGCTCTACTTTTTTGCCCATGAAGCATTTTCCTTTCTTTTTGCTCTTCTGTGTAGACAGATTTCCTGGGGGTTGAGGAATACTTTCTATTGTAAGGAAAAAGGAAAGAATAACCACTAAGAAGACATCCAGATTGCTGGGGGGGAAATCTATAAGCAAAATACCATCTGGAGAAAGTCTTTCAAGATTTTTATATTTTAAACAAAATTCTAAATTAGGGATGTTTATAGTTTCAAATAAAGTTTGTATTTATAAAAAGTAATGAGCCAGAAGTTCGGCTGGGGTCTGATTTTTCACCCTGCCAGGTGCTGTGCAAGCACCATCAAGTGATGCTTGCCAGGAGAGGGCTCTGGGACAGTGTTCCTGCAGAGGTGGGAAAATGGAAATTATAAAGACCAAGTCATTAGTGGAAAATCCTATTTAAAACCTTTGTCCCCACCACTCTGTATTTACTCCTTATCTTCTATCTAAGCAAAAAATAGTCTTTCATTTTCCATGGAAAGCACTGGACTGGAGCAATGTTTCTGGCATTATTTCTTTCTTGTAAAACCTTTTAGGCCTGTTGCCTTTTTCCCTGTGGGAATTTCATGGTGATTCCCTCTGCAGGCTGGCTGCAGGTCAGGCTGAGACCCCAGCAAACCTGTGGGAAGCAAGATCTGCTGGCGCTTCTGCCCAATCCAGGCTGCAGCACAGGAGGGTTCTTGTCTGTCCCACCATCCTTGCTTTTGTAAGGACTCAGATTTTATGCTACAGTATGTGTGGGAAGCAATCTGTGAGTTTTGTCTGAGGGGAGCAAAACTTGTTTTTTATGTAGTAAACACCCTGAAGGACAGGTTACAACTCTGCTGGTTTCCCCCTCCCACAGGGTGCTGCTGAGCATCTCAAACAGCCATGTCTTTGGGCTTCAATTATGCAACTGAAGTAAAAAAATATTAATAGATTTGATCACAGGTTAATTATTCTTTTTTTGCATCTTGCCATTGTCACCTTAAGCCTCTCAGTTAAGGAGACTTCTTTTGACTTCTGAATGTTCCATCAGCTGTGACAGCTGTACCGCCAGCAGCAGGGCTGAGCTTCAGAGTAGTACACAAAGGAGAGCTCATGCTGCCTGGAAAACTGATGGTGGGGAGTGAGAATATGATCAAAACCTGCAAAACCACATGTGGCTTGGAGAGACCAGACAGGATCACTGGCTGCTGTCTCACCGTGCAAGGGCCGACAGGCATCAACTTCAAACAACCTGTGGGAGATGGATCCTCATGACTCCTCTTCACTGTGGGTACTCCAAATTTATATGAGCTCAAAGACTGAACAAAATCACCTTAGGATTCTGGGCTAGAGGGATCTTTGGCCTACACAGGTATCACGGTCTTTATGTTTTAAAGAAGCTTTACAGTTTTGCTACTGAAATCAGCTATGCTCTTCCCTGAATTCTTCCTTGAGAGAGGCAAGCTGTGCTTTCAGTGATGTGCAGCCTCCTGGGCAAACCCAGGGATAACAAGACAGGCATTTGTGGTATTTCAGTGATGATTTGTAGTTGTGGTAGGGTGTCTTTAAAGCTTGGTCTGTCCCCAGGGCATCCATTCCAAAAAGAATTTACTGAGTGCTTGGTTCAAGCATGTTGTGCAGGGCTCTTGCACAGTGCTTTCTGGCTGGAGTTCCAGTAGTTCTGTCCTGGAAAAGCTCATATCAAAGTCTTGTGGCAGCAGTAAAATAAGTTTAGAGACATGCTGTAGCTTGAACTGGGTTGATGACAGAGCCAGGCATTCATAACCTCCCACTTTGTTTCCCTTTCATGTGTACTGGAGCTGAATGTCTTATAAGAAAAATCTGTAATGACTGATACTGCTTCCAGATGAAAGGTCAAGAGACAATGAGAGTGTCAGCTAAAGCTGCAAGTGTTAGCAATTTAGAGGTGCTCTTGGGTGGGAAAGGCTAAACATTGCCCATGAGTTATGGACTGGCAGTTTGGCAAGTCAGGTGGCCTCACAGGATCATTCAGCCTTATCTTCTGTGATTTCCTGCTGGAGGTTACTTCTGCTTTTAAGGAGAGGCTCTGCTCCCTATGTGATCTCAATTCTGAACACATTTCTGTACTGCAAACTCTTGCCCTCTCAAGGTGCTAAACTAACAAAAGTTATCTGTCAAGTCTCTTGGGCTCCTGAAGCAAAGATAAAAGGAATGAATAAAGATGCACCTTTCTTTTTTCAGCTCCACATACTCTGAAGTCTCCACTCTGATACCAGTTCATCCAGTGTAAATGAGGAGCAGTTTCACGTGCAGTTAGTCTGTCCTTGCTTCATGAAGAACTATGGGCTAGAAATGGTGTTACTGGGACTGATTATAGGTGAATACATGCAAAACCTCTTGGGGGTCCTTAGGAATTGGGCATGGGAGGACAAGCTGTTGTTGGGATGGCCATGAATACAGGACAGGTACACAGGTTGCTGGACTTGGAACCTCTTTTCAGAATGTGGCAAAAGTATTCAAGTCTGTGGACTCGATATTTTCTGAGCTTGAGAAGAGCTAGCTCTTCTCAAGGGAAACTTTTCAACAGTTTTTCCCAAAACAACCTTGTGTAAACAATATTCCTTTCCCATAACAACAGGTGTTGTTTGCTATTTCTGTTACTTAGCCAATGGGAGAGGTGTCAGTCCTATGGACCAATAACGTGTCTTCTTAGCACAGCATGTTATAAAAGGGCTGAATGAATTGTAAATAAAGCCTGATTTCTACTGCCTTCTGACTGTAGTCAAGCATCTTTATTTCGTGTCCTATTGTGACACAAGTCCTTTTGGGTGAGATGTTTCTGTGGAAAACTGGATCTGGCTCCTGGTATTGCACTTTCCTGCCTCCTAGCTACCCTTGTTGATGAAGTCTTGTGTTTTGTGCTGCTTCTTCCATTTGAGATCTTGAGGCATCACCTGCCCATCTGAACCAAGGCAGAGGGACACCCCTCCTCTGCCTTGGGACCCACCACCCCAGCCATCTGCTGCACAGGAGCAGCTTTTAGCCTAATGCTGCCTCTTCCTCTGTGAAATGGAACAAGTGGTCTCCATTGCTTTGTTTGGTTTTATTGTGCTAAACAATGAGTTTTCAGCTCTGTACTTGCAGCTTCACTTAGACTCTTCACCAGGGTCTTAGAGGCAGATACTTTGAAAGTGTCTGAAATGTCAGAAATCAGTGGCATAAGGTCCTGCTGCTTTGATACTCTACCACT
This sequence comes from Trochalopteron elliotii, assembly GCA_024734555.1. Taxonomy (NCBI): domain Eukaryota; kingdom Metazoa; phylum Chordata; class Aves; order Passeriformes; family Leiothrichidae; genus Trochalopteron; species Trochalopteron elliotii. The sequence goes on along the minus strand of JANPWX010018200.1, from coordinate 52,392 downwards.
TGTCCTACAGAGGGGGTGCATGGGATGGAAGGGAAGAAGGAGAGACAACACATCTTTCCATATTGCCTGTAGCGATGCGAGTTTCAGGTTTTTATATTTGTATCAGTATTTGTTATGAGTCTGTACTTGGTGTGTTCCTTCCACCCCCCCCATTTCTACCCCTGTGGTTCCTCTCGATGTAACCCCTCCCTCTTCCATTCCCCATTGGGTCAGTGTTTCCCCGCCTAGCCCCCGAGCTGGGAAAAGGGGACGCACCATGCCCACTCTCTCTCTCTCTCCACTCTCTCACCATGCTTCCCCCATGCCGAGAAGGGATTGTGGCAAAACCCCTTCCACATGGCTGCACTGAATAAACATCCTTATTAACCCAAGAGAGAGCACGATTCCTTCTTCCAAGCCTGACCCACGCATCAGCTGCTGAGCTGACGGATCGACACGAGATGTTTCTGTGGTCTGGAGGGATTCACTGCTAGCCGGTAGCAGCCCCCACCATGAAAGAAACCTCAACAATTGCCTCCCCTTGTCTCTGACTCCAGAGTTCAATGGCTGCTTTCTCTAGATCTTGGGATAATGAAGAACCATGTTGGGAAGCAGCCTGATGCACAGATGTGCTGATAGATGTGACAATCCATAGGAACCCACTGCACCAGCTTTCTGCATGGAGTTTGTTAATTTTAAATTCGTTTAATGACCTTAAATTGCAACTGACTTTAAAAGGATTAATGTGTTGTCTGGAGCCTGCTCAGCAGAGCTGTTTATCTGCAGGGAAGCAGATGCATCTTCATCTGCTAGCAAGGCTTCAGACCTGAAGCTGAATGCTTATGGGCAGTGTATTACTGTGTGGATGAGCTGCCCAGAAACACATTTTGGCAAGAAATTAAGGATGCCGAAATGTTCATTAGGCCAAGCAGTTGTTAGCAGCCTCCTGGGGAAGCCAAATCCTGCTTATTTTTAGGATAAAGCTTGCTTATTTCTTAGAGGCAGGGAGGAAGCCATGCAGCTGCCTGGGAGAGAGCTCAGTATAAGGATATGTTTCCAGGCTGGTGTCCCAGTCTTCCTACAGCACCCGACAGCAGAATAAGATTCTTATTCCATACCTTGTAGCCTTCTGTACCATCAGACTTCTCATCCAGTGAGGTGAAAGGTACATGGGAATTTTTGATTATGGCATAGTGAGATGGCACACAGTGATACATCTTCTGTTTCCCTGGGGAGGCACTTCATCCCCACAGCCCTTCGTGCCCTGCTGTGCATTGTTAAGGTACCAGCATCTCACCTTGCTGGGTATGTTTGTGGTTGTAGAGGGAACAATGGAATAAGGATTTGCACATGTACATGTCCACCTGCCTGTACGCTCTGTCTGCCAGTTTGAGGAGGTTACACTGACCCCTGTGTTTCCACTGTTCCTTTTGGACTGAACATTTCCCATGAGTGAGCCTGCCTCCTCTTCTGAGCTCATCAGGTGCTTCTTCCTTTGGATATGGCTTGCTCTCAATGGAAAACACTCAGTTGTATGTGCAGGCCAGGTGCTGTGTCACCCCGTATGAGTGTGGCATTGTTCCTGGTGACCTCAGCCAGAGCACTGCAGGAACATCTGCTAGCATATCTGGGTTTGGATGAAGGAATGCTCTCTAGCCCCAAATTATTTTCCTGGAGATCTTTTTCTATTTGGTAGTATATTGCTTTATTGCTCTTGGGTGAGGGCTCATCTTGCAGTGCTTTCTGTCTGAAACACCCCAGTCATGTATCATCCCTCTCTTTTTTGATGCTACTGAGGGCAAGTGTGGGAGGCAGCCCCAGCCAAGGGCGCTGCAGGGCTGTGGGTTCTGTGCCACCCCAGCACCTTGTCCCAAGGAGAGCAGGGAGATGCTTGGAACTCTGCCTGCACCTCACAAACCCCAACAAGCCTCCTCTTAAAAAGTCCAGCAGTGGGTACAAGAGGAAGCTAAGAAGAACACCCATTTGAATATACCAAGATGAGTCTGGTTTTCATTTTCATCATGTTTATAAGAGGTTGTAAGACTTTCAAAAATCCCCTTTTTATGTTGTCCATGACTTTTTTCACTAATTTGACACTGGGATATTGTCTTACATTTCATTTTAGTCTCTAATCACAGAAAATTATAGCTGGCTGCACATGCTGGCTTTGCATTCTTGCATCTTGTTTATGTTCATTTGTACTAAGGGATAGCACTCACTGTGTCTGCCCAATTTATTTTTCTCTGCAGCAGCAGGAATTTTCAATACTCTGGAGATTCATTACCATGTGCAGGAAACTAAATTCAAGGTTATTGTATTTGAACTTTATGATTTCTTGATGTACAATGTTTTATTTATGTATTTAAGGTTTATTAAATCTTTCAAAAAAGAAGCCCTTTAGAAGAAGTGCATGATGTGTAGCTTATTAAGAAAATTTAATTTTGAGATTTAAGAAACTTGAATTATGAATGTCCCAAATATTTGACTTCTGCCCTGAGACATATGGAGGGGAGAGATGAGCTGTTTGAGCCAACACCTTGACTTCTGATGTCTATGAGCCAGTGAAAAGCATGTTTTCAGAGAAGGATGCATGCACAGATTTCTTGTAATTGTTCTCCTTGGTGTGTTTTTGAGGCCTCATTTTAATGTTAAGGTTTTACCACATGACCTTGCAAAACCTCCTTTTACTGATGTCTAGAAGATAAGGATTTTTTTCCCTTCACTTTGATTAGTAACCATTTAATGAGTCACTGCTGGTTGATTTTGGCTATTGGTTTGTGTCTTTGAAGGATAGGTGCCTGCCAAGGAAGGTGGGAACCTCCCTTGGAATGGGAAATATGACCTCCTTCCCTCTGAATTATTGTAACTTTGAAATTAAGGAGCTTTCAGGCAAACATATGGAGAAAGGAACAACAGTTCTTTACTACTATGTATATGTATAAGAAGGCAAACAACAATGGTAACAACAAACAAAGAAAAGAAAACCCAAAAGTCTATTCCCGCTCTTAAAGCCATTTCCCCTTCAGTGCAGTTCCGGGCACAGCCGGCAGGGGTGCTCCTGGTTCCCGGCCGGGCAGAGGGGCGCTGTGGTGTGAGCTCAGAGGCCACACAGTAATGGCCACTGGAACAGCGGGGCAGGCACACCCAGGGTGACAAAACAAAGGTAGCAGGAAACTGTGCAGCCCTAGCAGGAGCTGTGGGAGTTAGGTGGACATGGTGTGTTGGGTTAAAGTGTAGCGAAAAAGCCGGAGGCAGTGGCAGAAAACACCGGGGCTGGGCAGCGGCAGTCGGGTTTCTGCAAACCCTCCGGGAAGACGCACCCTCTGCGAAAGGGCTCAAGGTCCTGGGTTTTTCCCCGAGTCACCCAAATAGATGGTGAGGGTCCTTTCCAGTGAGGTAAGGTGTTAATAAGGTCCCAGTTCTTATGAGCAAAAGCCTCACTCACAGTAGGAGGAAACAGTAACAGGCTGGACTCTGTGGTGGCAGCAACTTGATTGTTCCCCTCCGATCCCAAGAGAGAGAGCTTGGAGCCAAGCCTAGCCCCTCACTCCCCAGCCAAAATGTCCAAGTATCTCTGCCTTTCCTGAAAGAAACCCCCCCCAGCTAAGGGGCTGCAGCCAGCTGCACCCCTTCACCCCACCTTGGCCACTTCTTTTGCCTCTCTTCAGTACTGGTCATTATTATCTCTTAGGCAACAGATGGGACTAAATTCCCTGAGAGAGAAAGAAAAATCCTAACCTCCAACAGGTTCTTTTTTAACTGTGAGACTATTTCTTAATTCTGAGCACAACCTATGGTGAACAGAGCAAAATCTCCAGGTATTTTCTAGGGCTTGTACTTAACAGGAGCACCTTTGGTTTATATTTTAAAACCTTTTCTTGGATAAAAATCACCATGAGATGGGTTTCTGCTGTAATTACTTCTTTCCACAGGAGATGGTCCTTCGACACTAAATCCATCCTTTGCTCTAACTCACAGCATTAAAGGTCATGTCCTTGCCAACATCTCCTAAAGCAGAAGAGCATTTTTTGGATGTGCATAGTAAATATAATCCACATTATTTTTTAGTAGTCACTGAAATTTTTTTTCTTCTCTTTTTCTTTTCTCTCCTTTTAGAAAGGTGCCATTTTAAAAAGCTTGATGTTTGCCTTATTCCAGCAAAAATGCTGTTGGTCTGTGGACTCCTGGAGTTGTTCCCATGGTTTGTGTTGTCTTGTTAGCCTTGGGTTATTCATCAGTGTGGGTGGATGAGGGAAGTGCCTGTGCACTGCAAGGCCTCTGTGACCCACCAAAGGAGTCTTTTTGGAAATCTGCTGGGTCCTGGAGTCACTGGAAGTAGGGTTTTCTGCCTTGCTGTGGTTTGAGAAGCACCTCTTGGCTTCACTCTGCCATCGTCTGCATTCAGAATAAACTCACAAGCTGCTCAAGAGAACTGTTTTACATTGATGTCTCTTTTTCTTGCTCATCATCTAACAAATAAATAGCAACTTGAGCACTGAATAATGCTGCTTTCGGAAGAAGCCTTCATGCATCTTCCTCCTCTGCAGGGAAAATGCTGTTGAATGTTCTAATGAATGAGTTTATTTTGGTGCTGTGGAAAAGATGTGGGTGGTGGCTGCTGGGGGGGAGGGGTTGTGCTGGTGTGAATGGCTGTCTTGTGAAGCCTGTCGAGACAGCAGCACTGATGTCTGTGTGTCCCGACAGCAAGTGCACTACGGGCAGTGTTTGTGGAAATGCTTACACTGCCCTGCTGGATTGCCCCAGCTGGATGCACAAGCAGCTGGGAGGAGCTGGAGACAGATGGCCTAAGTAAAGAGAGAGATGAACAGCGTGCTCAGACCCCAGGATGGGTTTTCAGACCCCAATTTGGACATACGGTTCTGGTTGGAGCTGCTTGGATCAGGACAAGAACCGAGATTTTGTTTATCTTTGCAGTGTGATGAGGTTTCTCATTATTTTATGATGCAGCCACAATTATTTATTTAAGGCAGTTGTGCCCTACGTGTGCCACACTGACCTCACATCTGCATATGGAAGCCTAAAGGGTAGCATGGTTTAGTGGTGGGCTTGGCAGTGCTGGGTTTATGGTTGGACTCAATGAGCTAAGATGTCTTTTTCAGCCTTAGTAATTCTGTAGTTTCCCCTTTCCTTGTTTTTCTGTGGCATGACCAGTTGTGCAGCCTGCAGAGGAGGGCCTGGTTGCTCCATGGTGTGGACCTGCTGCCTGTATCCAGCCCAGGGCTGGGATGGAGCCCAGGGATCTCTTGCTGGTTCACACCCTTTCATGCCTGGCGTGTAGCAGGTCCTGTGCTTACCTTACCTTGTGCAGCTTCCCATCAGTTACAGAAACTCCCAGCTCTCTCCTCTGTAAAATCACCAGGCATTGCTGAAGGATTAGTGAGAGATTTTAATTTAGCACAAATAATTGGATTAAGATGGAATTTGCTTCCTGTTGGTTTTAGATTAGCCAATACAAATAGTTGGAGCTTGATTTTGCACAAGCACAAACAGACCACAGTGCCACATGGAGCTGATCAGGGCTGCCAGCCACTGCTGATCCATCAGCTATTGGCTTTCTGATTTGTGTGTGTACATGATGGGTGGTTAGAGATGACAACCTGTTGCAGCAGCTTATAAAATTGAGACAAATTATATATTCAAATTAAATATATTTTATAAACCAGTTAAACCAGATAAACTAATTAAACTAATTGAAGCCCTGTCAACATGTTAGTACAGATTTGTGATGTCAAAACTCATTATGTGATTCACTTAAGAATTCTCATGTTTTTAAAAAGCATAACCCAGAATGTGCAGTCACTCACCCAATCAGGTAAGGGCTTTCAACCTTGGAAGAGTTATCTTAGGTTTTGTTCCAACCCCAGAGGAGAGTCGCCATCAGCAGACCAGCTCCACTGACCCTCCAGCAGGGCTCCATCTATACCCAGTTGGGTCTTTTCCTATTCCGGATAAGGTCAAATTAATCCTCACTGGCTGGGCTCTGACCTTCTACCCCAGCATAGCCACCACACAGAGATCCTGGGGGACTGGTCAGCATTCCATGCCTGAAGCCAGCCATGGCATGGCTGAGGCCAGTCTCAGGTCACATCCCTGCCAGAACACATGGACCTGCCACACAACCATGTTGTTCCTTGAGATGTACAACCTGTAGGTGCTCATTCAATCCATGCTAATCACCAATCATACTATATCAGTCTCTTGTTCAAGTTCTGTGATACTTTCACGTCTGTAGATTTCAATGACAAAGGAGAAGTTCCGTGTGTGTTTCTGGCATTAAGGACATTGTCAAAAACCTGCTGATGGAGGGGCTGCAAGGAGAGCAGGAGAAATGCTGGATGCAAAGTGCTCAACCTGCTATGCCTCAGGATGTCAGAAGCAGGAGGGCATTTCTCTGCTGTGGGAGCACAATCATCACCCCCAGAATGTGCCAAACAGGATCAGACAGACTTATTTTACAACCCAGGAGACACAGTGCATTCATTAGTGATCTGTTCATGGCTATCTCATCCCTTTGCCAGAATCTTTCTTCTTCTAAAACTTAGCTTAAATCTCCGTGAAGAAAGTTTTTTTTTGTAGTACCAGCAGCCTGCTAATTTTTTCCAAGTAACTTCAAAGCAGTGCCTTAAACAGTCTTATTTGCAGTAAGCATTTGTCCTGGGGATGAATTTTACAATGGGTGCTTTGTAAAACTGTTTAGCATGAGGAAGATCTTAGCTTTTTTATCTCGTTCTTATGCACCACTTAATTAGATTTTTTTTCTTTTATCATTTCTGTTTAAGGATTTGTGAGCTGATCCCTTTATTTTCGGAAAAGAATACCAAATAAACAGTGATTAGCATGAAATATGACTCATGGAGTCCTAAAGAATGTGCTTTAGAACTGGTAAGCAGTTGTAATTGCTGTTAGATGAAAGTAGCAAATTGAATACATTCTCGTAATAATTGTAAAGAGATAGACTATTCTTTCTCCCAAATCTAATTGGGATTAGTATAGTGTTCTGTTTTCCTAGTAGAGGATGATCTGTGTGAAAGTTAAATGTAGTTATAAATGTATTCATAAAAGCTGAGTTTAAGTAAGTGGAAGAAACCTGCTTCTACACAGAGGCCAAGGAAGTAACTATAGTGTGTTTTTTTTCTGAGGAGAAAGAATAGAATATAATATTCTATGGCCTGGAGATCATCTCACCTGGAGTGGTGTTATATATTTGCTGGGATTGGTGCCAAACTACTAATGATTTGTTTGCTGGAGACCCTAAGCATGAGCCTTTGAAAATCCTGAAATCTCTTCTGTTTCTGCCAGTCACATCTGAGAAAGGGTAGGAGTAGGGTATTACCAGGGTTGGCCTGAGATAAAAAGGAAGTCGGAGTATAGAGAGAACGCAGATCAAGCCAATATGGTTAACAGCTACGTTCTGCTTTATTTAGCTAAGATGGCTACTTTTATACATTTCCATATAGTTTACAATTCACAGCAGCTCTTCATTGGCATACAGCAGAGAAAAGAATGCAAACACTTATTGTTGACCAAACTCTTAAGGCAGCTACTGGTGTTCAGACTACTTACTATACATGTTATCTATTAGAAACCTCTCTGTGCTTTGTTAACACCTTAAGGTGTAATCTCACTGCACCAGAGACTTGGCAGCTGAATTTCCACCTGCGCCACTGAGGCCCTACAGGCCTTCATCTGAGGCCCAGGCTAGGTGATTCACTCACAGTCCAAATATTCACTATCTTCAAAACTCTGCTACAGTAGGGTGTTTTTGCAGTATCACTAATTTAAATCAGAAATCATAAAAGAAATAATAATACTGAGTAATTCATTACAGCAGACTCTATACTTCTCTTGATGCAGCTGCATACTATTTTACAGATTATTGGTTCCTCTGTATCCAGTTAAATCTTAGGGAAGAACCTAGGATATCTGTATGCTCAGCATTCAGCAGCAGCTCTGTGCAGTGTGTGGAGGTCTGTCAAAGAGATCTACCAAGGAGAGATGTCAAGTCTGTTCTCACTTTTCCTTTGGCTAGGACTGGCTTACGGCTTTCCAGACATGAGTCTCTGCTGGAGCTGTCAGGTGTGCCTTCACTGACCTGTGCACTAAGCCCCAGGGATGCTCCAGAGGGATGACCTCCAGCATCCTGGCCCTGACGGGCTTGTTGTGTGGTGTTCATCTAAAGTGACAGCCAAGACAAGAAGGAGGAGGGTCTCTGACAGCATGTTGTCCCCCCTGTGCCAGTGTGGTATCCTGCCACACATGTGTTCCAGCAAGCCTGGAGGTAAACAGGAAGGGGCATGGGAGTGTTCACAGGGAGCTTTTCCTGCCCTTTACCATTGTTAAGTGACTGAAATTGCTTTCCAGATGCAGGTGGATTTGGGTTCCCTGAGGTTGCCCAGCAGTAAATCACTGTGTCAGAGCCATGCAGGCAACATTGATGTGATCAATCCTGGGTGTTTCATCAAACAGCACAGGTGGGGAATGGACAGGACAGCAAGGTTCTTCCCTCAGATGCACCGTTCAGGATGTCACCCATTGTGGGTTTAACTCCACACTCTGAGGGTCCAGCCTTGCAGAAAAATGGCTATAATAATTAGCGAGACCGCTCCTTGAAGATGTTTTGTAAATCAAAAGGTTTAATAAGGAAAAAATAACAAAGTAAACAAAACGTTGCAGAAAACAAATAATAAAGCGCGCACAGGTGTCTGAGAAAACCTCAGACACCTTGCTGACACCTCGAAAAGCCTTTTCTTCCTTTTTGTGTTCTTTCTTAAGTACTAAATGTTTTAGGAGGGATAACCTGGCTAACAGACAATAGAGAGAGATACAGGGTTTGAAGAACAGTGACAAGATCCAATAGATGCTTCTCTCTTGGCACTGAGCCAATCCTTGTCCTAAGGGTATGGAAGAATCTAGGTAAACTTCCTAATATGTCAGAGGTAAACTGAACCTTTTTCCCTATTTGGAAGCACCTGCTGGGGGTGTAGGGATTGCATTACTACAACCCATGGGGAGAAACGGCACCTGTGCCTGTGGATTGCTGCCTTTTCCTAGTGCTGGCAGCACCCAGCTTATTGCTTTGCCATGCCAAGCAGCGGCCAGAGGCTCTGCAGTCTGCTTCTTAACAAGGAAATTATTTTAAAAGGGCCCATTTTGTAGCTAAACTTAGCACCCTTGGATGCTGTCCAAAACTCCGCAGCAATAACACAGCAAATACAACTGTTTTAAAATACATTAAATATGCAGGTTGGCTCATGGTAGTTAAGCCCTTGTAGACAAAGAATAGGTGAAAAACACTAACTTGCACTGTGTGCATATATGGGATGGTTAATCATTTGTGAATAAACATCTATGTGGGGAAAAATAATAAAACAAACCGTCAAATTACAATGTTACAGGAATGTGTTCTTGGCAAGAGCTTTTTCGCTTCTAAACTGAAATTCTTACTCAAATCTGAGCTGTAAAATATAGGAAAGGAAAAAGAAATGATAAGCCTGTTTTAGTTAAACAAAAGTAATGGATTCAGCATTTGCTAGAGGCAGATTTTGAAGAGAAACTCAGGCTGAAACTAGCACAGGAATCCTAATTAGCGTGTTTTCCTAACAATAGTATCGTCTTTCCAAATGAAAAGGGGCGTACAACTGAGTAATTTTTACCAGAGTGCTGGTTTCGTTTTGAGGCACAATCTGATGAATCTGCACTTAGAGCATTCCCAAAAGTCTGTCCTGGTGTGATTCTTCCAGATTTCACCTTCTTAAGTGCATGTATGAACACTGATTCACCTGAGTGTTCAAAAATAACAACATAACAGCCGTCAGGCTCGGACTGATAGCAGACAGATAATTCAGGTTTTAGAAGGTTATTTGTATCAAGGCACATATTAAAAAGAAAAAAAAGACCTCATAGCTATTAGTAATTTTTGTATGTGTCTATTAATAGAGATTTTCGTGCATGTTTTCCTAAAAATACCATCACCAACCTCCAGAGAAACAACTCTCCAGCCCAGCTCAGTTAGATGGGCTTGGGCTGAATGCAGTCTTTTAAACTGATTTAGGCAAACAGCATGCAGATTTGCTGTACCATTTTTATGGTACTGAGGTGAGGTAGTGCTTTTTAATTAAACAGTGATTTGAGGGGAAAATGGGTATTTCTGTGTCCTAGGGTGCCTTTTTAATGCTTGTATCCCCAATTGTCTGTTCTGTTTATGCTGTATGTTAAGTTCTGTATCTTTAAGACTAGTTCCAAGAGCAAAGGGGGAAAAAAAAGAAGCACGCAGTTTGTTTTCAGAAACTCACTCCCTCCTCTGCATTCCGGCTCCTGGATTCTGTTCATCTGAAGCATGGACAGGCAGCGAGACAAAGATCTCCTGTGCTTTTAGTTAGTTTAGCTAGCTAAGGCACAGAAGTTCCCTGAACTGTTTTTTTCCCCTTTTTCTTAAGACTCTTTAAGCCTGCTCTAAACTGAAAAACCCAAAAGAGCACCAAGAGCTCACACTTAGGGCCCACCAGGGCCCAGGACAGCATTGTCCAGCACCAGAGGGACTAAGAGTAATAAGAAACTAAGAGCTAAGCTACACCCACAGCAAGAACTTTTCTCAATTTTGCCATCTCTCTTCAGAGCGACAAGAGGTTTTATTGTTTCATATTATTCATTTTTTATGCTTGTAAGCACTTTGTTTGTTAAATAGTTTTTTCCACTTTTGTCTAAAGAGATTTTTTCCCAGACCAGTTAAGAGAGAAGCCGTTTAAGTTTACTTTTCCAGAGGAACCCCATTCAGAGGTTTCCTCACAAATTTGCCCTAAACCAAAACACTAGACCAGCTCAAAACTCATGTGAATGTCTTGTGCAGATGTAGGAATGTGTTGTTTTCAGTCTCTGCTATGGATTATGTTGCCATTTGTAGCTTTATAAACATCTGCTGAGAGCTTATGGGTCAGGATCAGAAGTTGGGTCAGCAAGGGGATGCAAGCAGTAGGCAGAGGTTGAAAGCGAGGAGGTGGATGAAGCTTGCTCTAATAGCTGGAAGACTCCTAGCTACAGTCTGAACTCATGGTGGGGATTAGGACCACTTCAATGCCAGCTGGACTGTAAGCTTCTGCAGCATCCTTGTAGCCAAACTAGGGAGATGGGTGGACTGCAAGATGGGGGGGAACTGGCTGGGTCATCATATGCAAAGGAGAGTTGTTAATGGTTCTATTTCAGGTGGGATTCTTTTGGGGTGGATAGAGGGACCAGTGCTATTTAGCAACTCCATGGTTATAGAGATGATGGAGGCAGGGTATGGTCTTTTCCTTTTGTACTGGAAATCCAGTTGCTTTAATTACCTTCTCAGCCTAGCTAACAGGTGCGGGGAGGATATTTTCTAGTTTGTATTTGTTTGTTTGAGGTTGCGAAGTTGCTTAGGAGCTGGGGAAAATGAGAAATTTGGAAGTGATGATGATATATATTCCTCTCAGACACTTCTTACATCCTTGTAGTAATAAAAATGAGCAGCAGACCTGACCCAGGATCTGTGACCCAGGAGGAGCAGGGTTCCATCTTCAATATGGAAGTATGTACATTGACTTCTGGAGCAGTCACAGTGAGCACCTAATCAACTCCTATATTGAACTGCAGCTGATTCCAGTAGGAAATGCACCCCTGTCTGCATTTAGAAATGCTGAGCTATATTTTGGAAATCTGGTCTGTTGCAACTGGAGACAAACCTGTCAGCTTTGCTTTACCTACATTTATATACCTTTCCTTGAGGCTGTTTGAAATGCATGTATGTCGTTAAGAGACTGACAAAGCACAAATAGCAATCTTCAGATTCAACCAATTAAAGGATTCAGAATCTGACCACTGTATTAAGAGTTTTCTCAACAGAAGCCATTGTCTCTGTGGGTTCTGTGGGGTGACATAGGCTGGATTATGCTGTTATTTTATTTTGTTTTGGACCTGTGGTCACATTGTGGCAAGAGCATGGTTATCTGATAATCGCGAGTAATATCTCTTCTTCTTTTTCTTGTTCCAAGGCCAGTTTTCTGGGGCAAGAAGATTGCTGGTGGTAGAGCCAGGGTTTGTGAAAGGTGCCTGGCAGTGGATGCTGCCTTAGAGAGCCTGGGGTGGAGGGATGAGTGTGCTCCCCAGGAGGATGGGGACAAACACAGCATTTTATACAGGAGTGAAGAGTGAACAGCTCATTCCCAGCAGTGAATCTTGAAGTCGAAGTGCCTGGCAGATGCCTTTGTGTTTGGTGTGGTGTTGAAGTTTTTAACAGCCAAACAATAAAATGTAATGTTTGAAAGGAGCGGGAGCAGATTGATTTTTATTCCTTCAGAATGTTTTCTTGGCTGCTGTTCCAAGACATTGGAGTTCTGTGAGTTCTTTAGGACTGTCTGGTCTGAATGAGCTTTGCTTACTGTAGGAATGATGACAGAAGAAGGAATTCAGGAAAGGTAGGTTTTAAATGAAAGTGCCTTGATGCTTATGCAAGTGCTGTGTTATGACCTGAGCTTCTAACATTTGTTCAAGACCTCAGAGAAATTTGCAAAAGTGCTCAGATAGGTCCTTTCATGTTTTAGTTGAAGTCCGACTTCTCCATCAATATGTTTCAATGTGGGCAGGCAATCACTGAGGCAGAAGGGAGGAAGAATAGGTTCACTGCCTAACTGGTGATATTTGCAAAATAGGGACCTCATTTTGTATGTTCAGCTTTGGCCTGGGCTTGGCTTCTGCTTTTCTGACACAGCTTTTCTGTGTCCATAAAGAACCTGCAGCAATGCTTTTATGTTAAAATTTCTGGTTCAGATAAAACCCAGTTCTCTTGCTTGGAAGTCAGGGTTTTGCTCACTCTGGGGTAGCCTGTTATCTCGTTACAAGCTATTACATGATGGAGGCATGCTGGAGTGTGGTAGTACACTAAATGCTGCAGCTGTAATTGAACCACACCAAGCATCACCTGCTTTTAAGTTACTAATGAGTTTAAACTATTTATAAGCAAGGAACAGTGTGAAAAGAGAGGGCTTGTTTGTCTCTGGAAGAAAGTCCTATTAAGGTCTAGGAGCATGCATTTATGTTGTATATTTTGATAATGCAAAGTCTAGAAGGGGTGGCACCATGGGTCTGGCACTCAAGTGTCTGGGTAAAGCATCTGGCACCAGGGGAGCCCAGCATCCATCATCATCTGAGCATCCTCAGCTTCCTCCTTGCTCCTCAGGAGGACACGCTGCCTTTAACCATTTCATGGAATGTTAAAATGGCTCCAGCTAGTTGCCATGCTAGGGTGATTGGATTGAGGTGTCCATCACTGCCAGAAATATTGCTCTGCTCAGCTGACCCTGCTGCTGCCGAGTGGCCCTGACTTACAGCGACTTGGGGGAGCATCTCCAGAATGGCACAGGATAGGTCATGGTGCTTTGTATCTCACAGTCTGGAAGAATTGGCAAGGAGGCATTTTGTCCTCTCCATTTCAAGAACTTGCTGCAAACTGCCTGATGACATTTGGTCAAGTGAAAAACTCATGGGTAATAGTATAGGTAGGTTTTGGTTTCCAAACAAGAAAATAAAAGGATGAAAAACAATGGTACAGATCAGACTTCAGAGGGGAATAGACTGCTGTTAGTGTTCTCAGATGTGGTTTGATCTCAAAGAAAAACAGATCTTCATCATTTTAAACCAATTTCATGCTTCAGCAGTTCTACCCACTCCTGTCATCTCAGCACCATGGGTTGCAAATGGGACCCGTGCAACTTGTAGGAGCTGAAGCATTGCTGCAACACCCTTCCTGCACTCAGCCCTGTGGATTTTATGGAGCTAGAAAGGCCAAGAAAAGTTTCTTTTGATGTCCACAAAATTGAGACCTTAAACTGGGCTGTTTAAAAGATTTCAACATCTTATAAATCATGTATTGGAGCAAAAATAGCAACTGCTTGTCTAACTTCAGGGATTTAACTGAGGCTGTGACCTCTAGAGGCTAAGAATACGCAAACAGCTTTCCATCACTCCCTGCCCCAGCAGAGATGTGTTCCTGTGGTGACACATTTTTGTAGCATCTCATGAACTCTTGTTTCACATGGTGATTCCTCTAACTTTGGAAATGTAATTATAGTGCATGATAAATTTTTTACTTTTGGCAAGATTATTAGAGATGGCCATTTTGTTTGCAGAGATCATTTTTATAGCTGTTCTTAACCTAATACCTTAAATTGGTAATGGACATCTAGACTTAGTAATACTTGTACCTAAAGTGCCACATGGATTTTTTTGCACACGCATATTTAAGTGCATGTTACATTAGATTTAACTTTAAGTAAGCCCTGCTGCTGCACTAGGGCCATTTCTGGGCTGTAATAGGCAGCCACTATTTGTTGTCATTGGCATTGCACACCATGGAAGCAGGGAATAGCTGCTCTAGCTGAAAGCACTGTGTCCAGTGTGGCTTAGCTTACAAGCTCAGATGGAGTCACAGATGGTGCTGCTAATATGACCTTGGGTCTTACTGCAAACAGTGAGTTCTGGGGATGGAGCCTTGTATGCCCTAAATAACCAGCAAGGTGGTCTTGATTCCTGTCTGTGGTGTTTGCAGCATAACATTGTGGGTTTTTTTTGGTGTATAATTTAATGTCTGAAACTTTCAGTTGCTTTCTGCCCGTTTTCAAGGTATTAATGGGACAGTCCCCATGCTTGCCCAGCAGTAAACAGAGAATTGCTAAATGGGATCAGATCCACGGTGGTTCAGAGGAATGTGCAGACAGACCATAACCTAGACCCAAGAAGATAAGTTACTTGCAAGGTCTGAAACCACAGTCTTTGTTCCAAAGAATATTGGATTTTGTGGCAAGCCCAGAGATCCTGGTGATGCCCAGAGGTGGCAGATCCCTCTCTCAGACCTGTGGACATCCTTGCCTCCCCTCTGCCTGCAGCATTGAGTTCCGCTATAACCTTACATGCTGGACATGTTGGGAGGAGAAATAAAGTTGTTGGGGTTTGGGTTTTTTTTGGGTTTTTTTGTTTTGTTTTGTTTTTTTGGTTTTTTTACTATTTAATAAAAGTATGTTGTAATTTCAGGGCTGTAGTTGCTCCTAGCTGACTTCATTGCTGCCATCACTTGAGGTGCTGCAGACTGAGCTGGATGCCTGTGAATGTACCCTGAGGCTCCTCTTTCAGTCTGTTCTCTTTGCAAAGGGGAAGGTGGTAGAAAAAGGGAATATCTGCATTTAAGAGTGGGGGCTCCAGTTTTAGTTGTTCTTTTGATGAATTCAGTGTATGCAGCTCCTTCTCCTTTCCTGGTTGTGATGGGGAAGGACTTCCTCCTCTTCAAGGCTGTCTGAGGTTCATAAGGAACCCAGTGTTCAGGAGATTGTGCCCTTGGGGTGACATGATACAAGGGGCAGTACTTTGATGACAGTGCATACATTTTTCTTGAAACAAAGACTTTCCTTGCATAAGCAGTGCTGTGTTTGCCCTGTTGCTTTGAGACCCACGTTCTAGCAGGTGGCTGTGCTCTGTTGTTTAGTAATTGTCTAAATGCAGTCGTGTTGATTTGGTGATCATTTTTCTTCTGTTCTCTTATTTATGCTTGTGAACCTTTCTACTGTCTGGGGTTTTTTCTTGGTTTTGGTTTAGTCCTTTTTTTTGTTAATGATATTATCCTTTTGTTCTCAGTCTATTTTAAGGCTTAAATTGTTCAACGTGCCATGACAGGAGTTTCAAAGAATGTCACAGGTGGTCACTGTTTTCTTGACTCCCTTAGTCCAGATACAGAGCAGGATCTTTCACTTCCTTCTGGAGTCATGCTGGCCCCAGCACACCTGGAGTGAAGGTCTCCTCCCTGGTGGGCAGGTGAGCAGTCTTTCAAAGCAAGGATCTGTCTTGCAGTTTGCAGAGTCACACAGATCTCGCAGAGGATCTTGGAATAAATGGGAATTATGGACTAAATAAGTTTATAAGAATTAGAAAACCATAATGAATATCCAAATAGCTTTGTAATATGGTGTTGCCATAGAAACAGTTTGTACAGCACCTCATAATCAGAATTGTGCCAATATTGTCTCCTACTTCACCCAGTTGTAGAGCTGTTTTAAGCAGCTGAGAGCCCTTGGCTTGAAGTATCATGGGAGTTTTCCAAGCAAGTTAGCAAAGAGAACACCCAACTGGCCTGAAGTCAGCATGGAGCACAGGGGTACCCCTGGGTGCTTTTACTTCGGGGGAGCACAGATGCAGTGTGGCAAGGGCTGGGACACCCCTGGTGCTGCTGGTCCCCCCTCAGCTGTACCAGCTCACCAGGTGGGCTTGGTGATGGCTCCTTTGGTCCATGGCACTGCTGTCTGCAAGGAACACAGTCTCCTCCTTCCTCACACTGAGCTCAGAGCCTGTGGCTTGAAGTATTAATGACTGTGGTCATTATCAGTACATGCAAATGAGGCTGGGCATTTTTGCTGTGCAAATGGACCCGTGGAGAGATGCCTCATTTTATTTTACAGACAGTGCTAAACCATGGTTTTCCCACACCCACCCTTTCTTCCCTGCCTCCACTCAGGCTTGGGGTGAGTGATGGATGAAGGAAGCAGCATGCAACTCCGTGACAAAGTGGGGTATAAGCATTCTGTGAAACGTGCTCCAAGTGCAATATTCAGCCTCCCAAAATAAACTGCGAAGTAAGCCCATTCAGGAGCAGGCAGTGAGAACAAACATCTGAGGAAAATACAAAAGCTGCCTGGAGAGTCCCCAGGGCTGTGCTCTGTGGAGGGGCTCAGGGCACCACAGGAACAGTGCTGAGTACCCAGGGGGTCTTTTTCTTAAGGAAAAACACAGCAACCGCCCCTTGTGCTACAGAGACTTAATTAAACAACAGCATGTGGTTCTTGTGCTTCTTGGTGATAACTGAGCACCAGATGATGGGATGTAGCAGAGCTTTCCTCATGTAAGTACTAGTACTGTGCTGTGAAAATGAGATTGGCATTAAAAACAGTCCTCCCGATTAATACTGGTAGTTGAGTGCTCTGGGTTCTTATGTATGAAATTAAACATTGTGTATCTGATGTAAAATGCTTGCAAGACAGGTAATTATTAACATTAGAAACTAATTAACTGGAAATCCCATGTATCTGATGATGACTACATGAGCAGACTTGATTTGAAAATCACTCTGGATGTTGTGGAGAGGACTGGGGCTTTTATTCTCTCACAGCCTCCTACTCTCTCAGGTGTGGAGGGGACAAGCCCAAGCAAGGGCTTGGTGCTGTTCTACGCTTGTTGCAACCTTTCATCTTCCTCACCTGGAAACATAGAGATGAGCAAGTTAGCAAACAAATTCACGCTTCTGTGTTTTCCAGTCCCAGTGACAAGAATCCAGTGGGAGCTGGTGGCTGACACCAGGGAGGAGGATGTAGCAAGGCTGGGAGTGGGTCTACGTTAATGAGATGGTGCCTACCTTGGCCCATTGCTCCCCTGTGCCCAGGTCACACTGAGTGATGTCTGCCAGGGCCACAGAGAGGCAATGCTGTGCTTCCAGCCTAATTAGCAGCAAAACATCCTCAAGCACAGGAATGCTTTGGCTTCTCCCACATTCCTGTTTCCATCCAGCAGTAGCAGCACAAGGGTGGATGGGTTTTCAGTGGGAAAGGACTCAGTGATGCCTTGTGGTCCCCATAATCCATTCCTGGAGAGCTGCTGCCTTGTTTCTTCATTGGATTTGGCATTGGTCAACTCAGGATGGATTTTGGGTGGAAAAAACCCAGAGGTTAGCAACTCTGTGCTTTTTCTGTGCTGTGCCCCAGGCCCCTTTTTAGCTGGCAACATCATCTTCAGTCTTGGACGTGGGGTTTTGGAGATGCTGTGGAGGGTGGTAGGGGTCTGCAGGGGAGAGTGCAATATGCCCAATCTGTAGGATTTGGGCACCTTGCTGCAGAGGGGTTATTGAGTTGTTCCCTACCATCCCTGGCTGCAGGTCCTGTGTGTGGAGCAAAGATGTTTCAGGTGTAGATGCAAACCCCCTCAATATGAGCACTTGGAAACCCTGATGGAAAAGGGCCAAAGACCTCAAACCAGTGAGGCCATGGGGAAAAGTTAAACGGGGAAAAAATGTAAGAGTGAGCTGTGTCTGCTTTTTCCTGGTTTGGAATGTTCTCCCAGCCATGCAGGATACCGCAGGCTGCTCCCTGCACTGTCAGTGCAAAGTGGCAGCTTGAAAGTGCCAAGAGGGAGTGAGACTCTTTGGAGCTTTTTGTTGCCCGTCTGACAGGTAGTAAACAGGGCTCTCTTCTCGTTATTACTAAATCAAAACTCTATTGATTCCTTCTGTGAAAATCCAGTGTGACATTTAATGTTTTATTTATGCTTTTAACCTGGGCTTGCTGCAAAAATGCTGGTTTTGTAAATAAATGAGATTAAATTCATTGCCAAGCCAGAGGCTTTAAAAACAATCCAGCTCTCTCTAGTGTCTCCTGATTGATGGGAGGCTTAGTTGTGCTGGCTGATCTGAGCAGAGTTATGGGGCTGCCTGTGAGCTGCCTTGGCCACCGCTGGTGTGGGAACAGGATCCAGCTCTGTGAGCAGTGTCAGGACCAAAAGCACTGTCATGTCCTTGTCTGTCTCTTGTCACTGCACTTCCTCCAGGAGCTCAGAAACTACCAAAGTGCTAAAACACCTTTCCCTTCCAAAGAGTATTCCCTGTCTGCTCCAGAAGAAGGAAGTAAAATGCAAAAGGCTTTGAAAATAAAATACTACTCAGCAAGATGCCTGTCCTAGGGTGACTTTATGATGCTTGTATCCCCAATCGTCTGTTCTGTTTGTGCTGTATGTTGAGTTCTGTGCCTTCAAGACTGGTTCTGAGAGTGAAGGGGGAGAAAACAGTGCGGAATATGTTTCAGATACTGCCATACTCCTACACATTCTTTCTCCTGGATGGCGTTGTCTGCAGCACGGACAGACTGTGGGACAGAGATCTTCTGTGCTTTTAGTTAGTTTAGCTAGCTGAGGCAGAGAAGTTCCCTGGACTATTTTTTTTCCTTTTTCTTGGGGCTGTTTAAACCTGCTCTGGACTGAAAAACCCAGAAGAGCACTGGGAGCTCACACCTGCGGCCCACTGGGGCCCAGGACGGCATTTTCCAGCAGTGGAGGAACTGATAAGAGACTGAGCAAACTGAGCTATCCACAGCAAGGACTTTCTGAATTTACCATCTCACTTAAGAGCAACGAGAGGTTTTATTGTTTCATATTATTCATTCTTTATGCTTGTGGGCACTTTGTTTGTTAAATAAATAGTTTTTTCCACTTTTCTCCGAGGAAGTTCTTTCCCGGACCAGTTGGGGGAGGGGCCATTTGGGTTTGCTTCCCAGAGGGACCCTATTTCGGGGTTTTCTCCCAAATTTGCCCTAAACCAGGACAACGTCTGCCAACTTTGCAGCTGTGTTCTGCAAAGGACATGCCATAAGAAGGAAAGCAGGTCACTGATGCTGCATGCTGCTGCTCTGCTTATGGGCTGCCAGGGGAAATGACCCCACCATGGGTTTGGTGAGCAGGAATGTCCAGAGTTATTGGGACCAGTTCAGACCCTGCAGCTGACCTGATGGGGGGGTGGTCATGCAGGGCACTGGAGGTGAAGGCAGTGTGGAACTGCTTGTCAACACAGCATTAATCGTAGTTGTTTAATGTGGTGATTAATATGGTTTGTTCAGATGTCTAATGTAGCAATTAGCCCCATCAGGGTGTTCAGTGATAGGGTTACGAGTACTTTCTTTCTGCCAAGGAGTACTCAGCATCTCCAGCCTCCTGGTACTATAGTGCTCCTGCACCTCATCTCAGAAATAGTGCAAGGTGAGGTGACCTGCTGACACAGGGGTGTTGCTGGGCTGCCATCCAATCAGAACCCAAATTGTCACTGGTGCTGTCTCCAGCTCAGTTCCTGAAGTATGTGGTGTTCTTCTAGCAGGGACCTGCATGGCTTGACCTGCACTGCTCCATCTAATGCTGTCGCAATTTACGACACGAAAGAACGACACACACCCGGGTCAGGTTGAAGTGAGGCAAAGAAGGAAGTTTATTATGATTTGGGGTTTTTATAGGATTTGGAATTTGGTCAAGGATTGGTAGATGAGAGAAACACCTCTCTGACCTCAGTGGTTGTCCTAGGGTGACTATGATGCCTGTATCCCCAAATCGTCTGTTCTGTGTTCTGTACCTTTAAGACTGGTTCTGAGAGTGAGCAGGGAAAGAAGAAGCATGCAGACAAAAGGATTGTTGCAATAAGCTGAGCCCTGGCATATGCTTACCGCACACTGCTAAATAAGGTAGGGCAGCAGATAGAGGCAGGGAGCCAGAAAAATAAATCAGCAGCTAAACCAGACAGTGAGCCTAAGCCCCTGGCAGTTGCGGGGGCAAAAAAGCAAGCACAAAAAACCGATCGACCAGTGGACGATGATCCAAGTGAAGAACCGTCAACAATGCCTCCCGACAACACCCAATCAGACATCCAACCAACTGACACCCAATCAAAAGCCAACCAAACTGACACAAAATCAAAAGTCCAACCAACTGGCACAAAGTCAAATGTCCAACCCACTGGCACACGATCAGAAGCCACTACTGAGTCCTTCTCCCTGAAGAACCTTCAAAGCACCCTATTGCAACTGGCCCAGAGGCCCCATGCATTCTAGGCCTAAACTACCTCCAAAATAGGTATTTCAAAAACCCGAAAAGATTCAGGTAAGCGTTTAAAATAGCAGCTGTAGTGATAGAAGGTGTTAAGCAATTAAACACCTTGCCTGGACTATCAGAAAACCCATCTGCTGTAAAACTTCTGAAGAAGGAAAAGCAACAAGTGCCAATTGCCACTTCAACAGTACATCGCCGACAGTATAGAACAACTCAAGATGCCGTAATCCCCATCCACAAGATAATTCGTAAGCTAGAGAGCCAAAGAGTGGTCAGCAAAACCCACTCACCCTTCAACAGCCCCATCTGGCCTGTGCGTAAATCTGAAAAAGAATAGAAATTAACTGTAAACTATCGTGCCTTAAATGAAGTGACTCCACCGCTGAGCGCTGCTGTGCCAGACATGTTGGAGCTCCAGTACAAGCTAGAGTCCAAAGCAGCAAAGTGGTACACCACTATTGACATTGCTAATGCATTTTTCTCCATTCCTTTGGCAGCAGAATGCAGGCCTCAGTTTGCCTTTACATGAAAGAGTGTGCAGTACACTTGGAACCGATTGCCCCAGGGGTGGAAGCACAGTTCTACCATCTGCCATGGACTGATTCAGACTGCACTAGAAAAAAATGAAGCTCCAGAACATCTGCAGTACATCAATAACATCATTGTGTGGGAAAATACTGCAGCTAAAGTGTTTGAAAAAAGAGAAAAAATCATCCAAATTCTGCTGAAAACTAGATTCGCTATCAAGAAAAGCAAAGTTAAAAAACCTGCTCGAAATATCCAGTTCCTGGGAATTAAGTGGGAAAATAGACGGCGTCAAATTCCTACTGATGTCATCAACAAAATCACAGCAATGTCTCCACCTACCAACAAAAAGGAAACACAAGCTTTCCTAAGTGCCATAGGTTTTTGGAGAATGCATATCCCTGAGTACAGCCAGATTGTAAGTCCTCTCTACCTGGTAACCCGCAAAAAAACCACTTTCTACTGGGGCCCTAAACAGCAACACGTCTTTACCCAGATCAAGCAGGAGATCGCTCATGCAGTGGCCCTTGGCCCAGTCAAGACAAGACCAGATGTGAAAAATGTACTCTACTCTGCAGCCAAGAACCATGGTCTGTCCTGAAATGTTTAGCAAAAAGTGCCTGAAAAAACTCAGACAACCACTGAAATTCTAAAGCCGAAGTTACAAAGAGTCTGAAGCCAATTACACTCCCACAGAGAAGGAAATTTTAGCAGCCTATAAAAAAGTCCAAGCTGCCTCAGAGGTAATAAGCACTAAAACACAACTCCTCCTGGCACCCCGACTACCGGTGCTGGGGTAGATGTTTAAAGCAGAAGTTCCCTCTACCCACCATGCTACATAGAGTAAGTGAATTGCTGTCATCACACAGCGCCCCTGTATTAAAAAACTGAATCGCCCTAAGAGTTTAGAAATAATTACAAATTAGCTTAAAGATGAAGACTTTAGTCTCACAGATGAAAAGAAGCAAAAACCAGTGACACGTGCTGAAGAAGCTCCACCATACAACCAACTGCCAGCAAAAAAAACACCCTACGCTCTTTTCACTGACGGTTCCTGTCGCATAGTGAAAATAAACCAGAAATAAAAAGCAGCTGTGTAGAGCCCCACACGACAAGTCGCTGAAGCCACTGAAAAAAATAGTGAATCAAGCCAACTTGCTAAACTCAAAGCTATTCAATTAACCCTGAACATTGCTGAAAAAAAGAAGTAGCCAAAGCTCTACCTCTATACTGATTCATGAATAATAGCCAATGCTTTATAAAAATAGTTGAAGAAGTAAAAAAAAGCTAACTGGCAGCTTAAAAAAAAAACAATTTGAGCTGCCGAAGCGTAAAAAGACATTACCACTCGGATAGAGAAGCTACCTGTAAAAATCCGTCATGTAAATACCCATGTCCCCAAAAGTAAAGCTAATGAAGAGCACCAAAACAATAAACAAATAGATCAAACTGCAAAAATAGAAGTGTCAAAAATAAACTTAGATTAGCAACACAAAAGAAAGTTGTTCCTAGCTCAATGAGCTCATGATGCCTCAGGTCATCAGGGCAGAGATGCCACCTATAAGTGAGCACAAAACCAAAAAGTAAACCTAACTATGAACAGTATTTCTCAAGTTATTCATAACTGTAACACATGTGCTGCAATCAAGCAAGCCAAGCAAGTAAAGCCCCTATAGTACAGTGAACAGTAGTCCAAATATAAGTATAGAGAGGCCTAACAGATTAATTATATCACATTACCCCAGACACGTCAAAGTAAGAGCTACGTGCTCACAATAGTAGAAGCCACCACAGGGTAGCTAAAAACCTACCCTGTGCCTCATGCTACAGCCCGTAACACCATTCTAAGCCTTGAAAAGCAAGTTCTCTAGAGGCATAGTACCCCTAAAAAAATTGAGTCAAACAACAAAACTCATTTCAAGAATAGCCTTATCAATACCTAAGCTAAAAAACATAGCATTGAGTGAGTGTACCATATCCCCTACCATGCACCAGCTGCTGAAAAAGTAAAAAAATTCAATGAACTGTTAAAAACCACCTTGAGAGCATTGGGTAGGAGATCTTTCAAGAACTGAGAACAGCATCTAGCAAAAACCACCTGGTTAGTTAACACACAAAGTTCCACCAACAAAGCAAATCCTGCCCAGTCTGAACTCCTGCATACAGTAGATAGAGATAAAGTCCCTGTAGTACATGCAAGAAGTTTGTTAAAGAAAACAGTTTAAATCAAATCCACCTCAAGTATAGACAAACCCATCCGTGGGATTGTCTTTACTCAGAAACCAGGTTGTACATGGTGGATAATGCAAAAAGATAAAACAACACGATGTGTACCTCAAAGAAATCTGATTGTTAGATAAAAACCATGTGTACATATCACTTTTTGTTAAATGTCACTGCCATTGTCTGTATATAGCTGCATATTGTTTTTATATAGATATATGCATGCATAATGTGTGTTTGTAGAGTTAAAATTCAATTAGTTTTGATAAGTTGACAATATGGTGATAAGGGGTGGAATGTCCTAGGATGACTATGATGCCTGTATCCCCAAATCGTCTGTTCTGTGTTCTGTACCTTTAAGACTGGTTCTGAGAGTGAGCAGGGAAAGAAGAAGCACGCAGTTTGTTTTGAGAAACAAACTCACTCCTCTGAATCTGCTCTCGTCCTTGGGACTGTGTGTTTTTTTTTTTTTGTCCTTCGTCGGATGCACGGAGGGCAGCCAGAGAGAGTTTTTTTTTCCCCTTTGTTAGTCTAGCTAGCTGAGGCAAAGAAGCTTTCCTAAACTGTTTTTTTTTTACTATTTTATTTTTCTTTGAAACTGTTTAAATCTGCTCTACACTGAAAAACACAGAGAAGCACCAGAATCTTGCACCCGTGGCCCACCGGGCCGGGACTCGGCATTTTCCAGCACTGAAAGAACTGATAAACAGACTCCTGGCACAGACTCTCAGTTTTACCATCTCTCTTCAAAGCAGCGAAAAGTTTTATTGTTTCATATTATTATTATTATTATTATTATTATTATTATTATTATTATTATTATTCATTCTTTATGCTTGTAAGCATTTTGTTTGTTAAATAAATAAAGTTTTTTCCACTCTTCTTTGAAGACGTTCTTTCCCCAGACCTGCTGGGGGAAAAAGCTGTTTAAATTTGCTTTTCAGAAAAACCCCATTCAGATATTTCCTCCCAAATTTACCCTAAACCAAAACAGTGGTCAATTCAGCAGTCCATCACAGAGAGGAATGAAAACAATCTACTTTGTTTATGGTACATGCATGAGAGACTCCACTTAAAGTATGTAAACAAGATCATCAGAAGGCTAAAGATCAGGGCGACATAATGCTTTGGTTGAACCTCTCTTAACAGGAATGAGTTTTGAACCAGAGAAGTGGCCCACGGTTAAAATCCACTGTAATGTGCCAGATGTCCTTAGCTGCTACAAAACCATCACTGATAAGTTATCTGGGATCATATTCCTTGATTAAGACCCTGGGATAGGAGACAAAATACATCCCCTGGTACTGAAAGAGAAAGCTATTGATTTTTCTTCCACTGGGTGAGATTGGTTTCTGGGTTTTGATGGATGACAGGTTGAAGTGTAACATAATCCCCAAGCTGTGGGGGTTTGGTGCTCTCTGGAACCAGTGCCATCTTATTCCCGAAGCTATCAGGACTGTCAGGCTGCTCCGCAGTGTATTGCTCCACAGTGCTGCCCTGCTCTGGCAAGGGGAGAGGGAGGCATGCAACAGCAACTTTGCATTGGAATGTTTAATTAGCAGAACACTTAAATGTGAGCATCAGATTAAAAAGCTGGGGCTGAGGAGTACTGTGGCTCTCATGGAAGGGGAAAATGCACTAGGTTTAAGGAAATAGGCTGTAGAGTGTCAGCAGCTTTCTCTGGGGGTTTGCTTGCCCCTCCATCCAAGGCCTGATGGGGAGGCTCTGCTTCCTGTAGGAAATACTGGCCTATCCCACCCTCCTGCTCAGGTCTGCTCCAGGAGTCCACTTGTGGCATCTTCCACTCTTCATCCTCCAGGTTCCAGAAATGCATGAGGAACATTAGGAACATGGTGCTCTCTGTAAGTTGGTGGCAGCTACACAAGCAATTTGGGGAGAAATGAGTTATTCCTGGTACCTCAGGGGTTCTGGGCTGTAGCCCAGTGCTGAGCAGTCTTGGGACTGCACTCCCCTCTTCAGGTGGGCTCAGGACATGGAGCCCTGGGGGGCCCAGGGAAGAGGTTCTGGGTAGGTGAGTCCAAGCAGAGGTATTTTTGATGGAGCTTCTACCATATGGCTGATGAACATATTCACTTGGGGAGGTTTCTGGAGGAAAAAGAATCAGAGAATTGGTTCCAAGCCAGGTGAACTCTGGTGAGAACAGTTTCCCACAGTTCTTCATAATTTAAAAACAGTTTCTTTAGACAAAGTTGCTTCTAAGACTTCCTGATTTTCATCAGGAAAGCAAGCTGACTTTTTTCCTGGTTTTAAAACTAAAACTGGAAGAAGAAAAATAGCTGCTGGCAGTAAGTGCTTGTCATGGGAAAGCAAAACATAGATGTGCAAGAGATGAAGCTGCAGTAGGTGTGTGCCAGGCACCCTGACACTTCCAGCAGCTCCTGCCTCGATGGGCAGGGATGCTGGACCACTGGCATCCAACCCAGGTAAAGGGTTGCTACCTCCTCACCTCCAAAAAAACTGTTCTTTGAGAGGGGAAAAGCTGTTGACAAATATATCAGGGAAGACACCAGTGCTGAGAAATGCTGCCTGTTGACTGGGAGTTTACAGAGCAAGATCAACTGTATGTTGGTTGCTGCTTCATATCCAGAGGCAGGGAGATTCAAAGTGAATTATACAAGTATTGCACATCCATGCTGCGAGGGTGGCTGCTGGAAGAAGCCTTCTTCCACTCCCTCCCTGGCAGCCCTTCAGGCAAGAGCAGAGCTGGCTGCAGAAGCAGCACTAATTCAGCCCTGGGGCAGCAATGCTGTGGCCAGTAACAACAGCTTGACTGGACATGGTTGAGTGGAAATGCTGATGTGTAAGAAAACAGGGGAAAACATTGCACTGAAGATGCATTCTCACTATGGTGTCAGGCTGTGTCTCCCTGGGAGGGGTTCTCTGGCCTTCCCTCGCATTCCTGCATGTGTACCCACACATGTATCCATCCACCAGTGTTTGTGTGCTTTCTGTTATTCCAAGGCTTCTCCTTGCACACCCCTCTGCCCTGGGCTGAGGATGGAGCAGGGTTGCTGGCAGTGATCAGGAGTCTGCGGTGGCAGCGATGAAGGCCAGCCCCAGGCAGGGGCACCTGGGGCAAGGAGCAGTGCCAGGAGGGGATGCATCCTGCTCAGCACTGAGGTCCTGTGGCAGATCCCACTGCTCTGAACGCTGAAGCCCTCTCTGCTGAGGAGCTCTTCACAGGCTTTATGCTTCCACAGGGATGCAGAACCCCGCAAGGCCTGACTTGGCAAGGTCTGCCTTTGCCTCTCTTTTGCTTATTGAAGGTTTCACTTTTTTCCCAGCACTGGCTCTTTTGCTAGAGGAGTCTGCTGTACAAAATTTCTGTGTTTCCCCGTGGTGGGAGAAGTCTCCAGAGGGCATCTAGGTGGTCCTTTGCCCTGGGCTGCTCCTAAAATATTTATGGCACCAAAGGGTAGGGCTGTCCTGCAGAACCAGGAGCAACAGGCATCGAAGGGAAGAGCACGGCAGCAAAACTGCATCCACTGCGATTCCCTGTGCACCTTGATAAGCTGTCTTGATTTCTTTGTGAATTATTTAAAATGCAGGAATTGCAAACAGAAGTCTGACTGGTTTTGTTGTGTGCACAGGCTAGATTAGAGCAGGAAGCTTCATTGCAATTAGCTTAGAAGTCTTCAAAGACTTGGATGTATTTTTCCCTTCATTGATAAGCAATACTGATTTCAGCAGTGGTTCCCTGCTGTGCTTGGCCACAAGAGTGTGGTACTCCTGCGGACCCAGAATTGTGCATTAGCACAAAATTGTGCACTTAGTGTTGAGCAAACTAGGGTTTTTTTTCCAACAGGCTGTCAATTCACTTGTGGGAGAGAGGGTTCAGAAGATGTTTAAGGGGGACATGTATTTTTCTGTCTGGTAAGACCATCAGAACTGCTGCATCATATTGCTGCCCCTCATTCTGGCTGCCAGAGTGCTGCTCATCTCAGTGCAGAGAAAACCAGGTTATCTCAAACCTACCCTATTCCTGTAGAGAGCTCTTCCCATGTTAAAGAAGTGTTTTCCTGCTGTCTCTGTGCTGAAAATGATGCTTTAGGTAACATGCTGCCTCCAATGAAATCTTTCCTGCTTTTAAAAGCATAGCACTTTATCACATATTGTGGTACTGCAGAAAGAAAAAAAAAGCAACCTTTCCTCCTTTTTACTGGCCAACTAAATGCAGGATTTTGCTGTTTTTTGAAAAGGGATTGAGCATCCTGCTACCAAGAAGAGCATCCAGGTGCCAGTGACAGAAAAGAATATGATGGTCTTAAAGGGGTTAGGAGAGATAGGAGAAAGAAATTCTTCCCTGGTTCACACAGGCTCTTGACATAATTAAGGCAGGCAGCTGACAAGGCTGAGCTCATGGTGTGGAGTAAACCAGACTGATAAAAAGCCATGGTTATAAACATTGCCATTATGCAGATTCATGTGTGAAGATTTATTCTACTCAACTATTCCTCCTATATCCCATCAGTGGCACTCATCCAGGTTTGGTGATGCAGCCAGACAGTGTGTAAGGCTGGGGTCTGTGTGCCTAGAGAAGACACAGCTCCCATGGTTCACACACAGTACCACTGCTTTTTTGCCTGCTTGTACTGCTTACTTTTTTTCAGAAGCAAAGTAACAAGACAAAGGTTTAAAAAAATCAGTGCTCAACTTCCTTTGCTGCAGAATGCCCTTCCCTTTGTTGTGATTCAGAAGTTATGCAGAAAAATATCGCTAAAATAGGGCGTACCTGGTAATACCAGGTCATAAATACCCACTCATGCACATCTGGATGCTGGAATGTTAACTGTATTGTGTAAGGCTGTGGGAGGTGCTCCTGTGAGTTAAGATCTATCCAGAGTTGGGATTGCAGGAGCATGTTGGAGGTGCCTGCTGATCAGCTGTTAATGGGTTCAGCCAAATTGAAATTCAGCCTCTTATTTGAGCTCTTGGATTATTCTCAAAGGGATTTGAGTTCCATGAGGATTTAAGCTCAAATTGGATCACGATTTGCATGACTAATAATGTGTGTAGGATGCTCCACATAGCAGCAACCATGACCTGAGCTCACACACAGCAGCTTCTCCCTGTGAAATATGTTTGACTGTAACATTAAAATCACAAGAATGAGGGAGCAGCAACTTCTTTTGTATCTTGAGTTCTTTGGATGCACTTGAATCACATTGAATTTTTGGTTGGTTTTTTTCAGAGTTTCCAGAGAGTCTTGATTTCTTTGTGAAATCCATTTCCAGAGTGACAAAGACCCAAATGTTTTATAGCTGGAAAGCCAGATGCCAAAAGCTGAAACTATAAGAATATACAATATTGTGAGTTGTGTCATAAAGCCACATGAATATCAATGCTGAATCCTAGAGGCTTGATTTTCTTCTCCTTTACTCACTTAAATCCAAATTAACCCTGTTCAGCTGCTTCAGACTGACATGAGATGGGCCCTGAATTAGGCTGTTTCAGTCCTGAGTGAGTTCTCATGTTTGCACAGGGTTTGCAAAGGCCACGCTCTTGGATGCTCCTATCTGTATCTTTCTTTGGCATCGATCTTGCCCTTCTGCCACTTGGAGATCCAGGCTTAGAGTTTTATCATTGATTTTGGTTAATTAAAAATTGGCTTCACTAGTGCATGATATGAAGTGAAAAGCACACGCACATCACACCATGGTTGCTAAATATTTCATTTTATCCCTGGATTTTTTCAATATTTTTAGGTTATGTTTGCTGCAGCTGGAGGGGATTAGAGCCCTTTTTCTTCTCTCCCTTCAGCTGGCTTGTTCTTTGCAGTCAAGTTGTGAGCAGTTCTGTTTGTTTTTCTGCTGGTAAGTCTCAATGAGAGGTGATGATTAAATAGAATTATGACGATGATGGAAATGTTGACAGCCGACAATGAACATTGATGGCAAAGATCTGTAGCAGGTGTTTTGTACCTTGAGTGTACTAAATCAAAGGAAATAATTAAGAGCAGTTAATTTAAAGGTGAGTTGGGTGAAGCCAAGAAATACTGGAGTCCTTGCAACCTTTTGGTGCTGTTCAGATTGGCTGGAAAGAAAGGGGTTTAGGGAATGGATGTGCATCCTCTGCAGGTACAGGTCAGGTCGCAGGGAGCTGAGGGACAACAACCAATTGCAGCTTCACCTTTAGAGCTTTGTCTCCTGTTTCTGGCTGGTGTGTTTTGAGGCCAATCCTTCAAAGTCCACTTTATTTTTTATTCACAAATGCTGATGTGTTTAAATGAATGGTGCGGTGCAGTTGCTATAAATAAGCAAGTGTCAATATGAGGCTTTAGCAGATGAAAGGCTCATTGATGGGAGCCAGCCCTGATAATGGCTCTGCAGGTTCTCTCAGAAGTCTGCAGGACAAAGCAGAGGAATCAGGCTTGCGATCTCTTGCAGGAACTTTCTGATCTTGGCGGTGGTGCTAGCTCTGTGCAGCATGGGAAATAGCAAAATAATGGAGAAACCATTTATTGTTATTCTTGTGGAAAGATGGAGGAGGACTGGCCAAGGTGGCTATGATAAACTGGTATTTTATGGGAACATTTTTCTGTCTTTACCTCTCTCCTGCAGCTGCAGGAGCCTGTAGGTGTCAATCCAAATCAGTTCTTTCAGCTACCTGCTGGGCATCCTGTGCCTGCAATAGTTTCTCTGGTTTTATTTGTAAAAGTAAAATATCAGCAAGCTATTCCAACCTCATGCCCACATCTCTCACCTGTGGCTCTTGGGGGTGTATGCATGACACACCTCATGCAGAAGATAAATGTTCTAATAACAGATGCTGCATGTCAAGATCTCTGGACATGCCAGGGAAGGTCTGGATTTAATAAAATCCATATAGCCTTCTGCCTTACTGTGGCCCTGCTGAAACTGAGGTTTGGCATGAGAGCATAGCATGGTGTTGCTGCAGAGACCCACTGGAGGATGCTCTCCATGGGAAATCTCTTTTGCTGGCCCCCAGTGCTTCTTCCTTGTGCATCAGGATTCAGGATGATGCTGTATCTCAGCATCACTGCAGAATAAGGCCTTACTTGCATGTGGATGCTGCAGCCTCTCTCTGACAATTGGCTCAAACAATGCATCAGCTAGTGGAATTGAGGTGTCATCACTTGGTCCTGTGCTTTGGGGCAGGCAGGTTTGGGCAAGGAAGGGACCAACATGCTGTGGACAAAGCCAGGGGCCAGCTTCCAACCAAACATGCAGGGGCATATCTTAGTGTTTATTTTGGTCAGTTTATTTGCTGAGAGCTCAAAAGAATTGCACCCAAAAGAATTACTCAGGAAGAGACTTCCTCTTTTGCAGACAATCCTCCAGGCTTCTGTTGAGTTTCAGCTGGCTCCAGGCTGGCTCTGTGTGACCAGGCATGCAGGGCCACTGGTCTGTCCCAATGCCTGTGGAGGCACCAAAGGCTGCTGCCATAGATACGGGAACAAATAGCTTGTTCAAAGCATTGGCTGTTTCCTGCAAGGACAGTGAATTTCCTTCGATGTGCAGCATCAGTTGACAAGGATGTTTTTTATTTTCATGTCTGTCACCAAGCCAGACAGGCTTTTATAGGGGTATCCTCCTCTGTAAAAATGCTGTTGGCGTAGAGATGAATTTTCTTAACGAGGAAACTGACCCCCTCCCCAGGCCAGGTTCTGTTCCTGGCTACTACACCAAAGTAATTTGGCTTCAAATTATGGAGAGATTGCCTCCTTTTTGGGGGTTCATGACTTGGCTGTCTGGCACAGTCTGTGGGTGGGTATAATGAGCCACTGGCCACTGCTCCTTCGGGACTGCCCTGGAGTCATGCAGGGAGCAAGCAGCTTGCCTGTTTCACTCCTGTTTCTGCCTGGTTTTCTCTGCAGTGACTGTTCTTGTTCCCAGTTTTTACTGGGCCACAATTGCACATTGTGTTTTGCTATTCCTTATGCTTATTTTCCCCCTGGATTTTATTTTTAATGGCACCAAGGCTATGAGGATGGGTTTTTTTCTTTCCCCCTGCTGTAATAATTGGTACTTCAGGAGAACTGAAATAGGCAGCTCTGCCTTCCTGCTGGATGGCTTAATGCATTTTAATTTAATTAATTACATTGTCCATTTTGGTAACTTCATGGACAAGGCACAGGAAGTCAAGGCCTGGAGTGGCACGGGCTAGCACAGCCTTTTAGAGCTTTATAAAGGCTTTTGTTAGAGGTGTGTGTTGTTTTCCCTCGGTGGTGGCTCCATTAATGCTGTAGCTCTGCAGTGGGGCCGAGGCAGGTGATCCCATTCTGGACATTTGGATTTGTGCTCTCAATGTCCTTTTTTCCAGCCTCTTGAATGGAAAATGATCCTGCAGCAGTGCTCTGCTCTGCTTTCACAAGATGAAACTTGAGCTTGCATCTCCAGTGCTGCTTTGCTGAATGCTGGGATCCTGGGGATCTTACACTTCACCCTCTGCACCCCATCTCCAAAAAGCGCTCAAAGGGAAGCCCCAGAAGTCTGGAAACCAGAACTGTGGCTAACATTCCAGCAAGGCACCTGTTCAGCCTCTCCACTTAAAGTACTCATGGCTGGAATCTCTAAAATTACTGCCCAGAGTGGGGAAAACAGATGGACAAACAGAAACCCTTACTTTTGCAGATTTGGTCTTCCATCATTTGGCAAGAGAGAAACTGGCTGGAGTATGAAATGTTACAGCAAGCAGTGCTGTGATAGTTCATCCATCAAAATACTTGTCCCATTAATGGCTACAGCCATTTTCCTTGCTGATGATTCCACAAAGGAGAGAGTGGCCAGTTGTCCTGGAATCAGTTAGGAATCATCACCCTCCCAGACTGCGAGAGCAGTGTTGGGATAGGACAAGGGATGCTCTCTAGGTTAAACTCTGCTAAACTGAGATAAAGATCAGGTGCAAGACTTGCTGGCTTACAGACACTGCAAAGATGTCTTCAGAGAGTGGGTGAAACCAAGCAAAGGCCAAGGAAAAATGGTTGCACTTCCCAAAGTGATGGCTTGTAGGGCTGTGGTAGGACAGCAACAGTAATGGGTGTTTCCTGGGGAGAGCTGGTGGATGCAAGGCTGGAAAAACTTGGCTGGCAAATTAAACTGCTTGCAGCACAGAGGAGGGCAAGACCTTTGTTTTGCAGGAGTTGCTCTTGTGCAGGTCAGGGAGAGCTCCTGAGCTTCCTGTGTGCTTGGGGATGGGGAGGGAGAGAGCACCCCAGCCTGCTGAAGAAAATTCAGTGGAGAGTACAGCACATGGCTCACTTAGCTTATTAAAGCTTTGAGATAAAGGATCAAACTCCAATTTAACTTTAAAATGGGATTCTCAAGAACTGTTGGGGTTGGACTTATCAAGTGATGCTGCACGATTCATTGCTGATTTTTATCACATCATTTAAACATTAAAAAAGCTATCAGAGGGTCAGGCCAGAAAAGTTAGCCGTCAACAGCAACCTTCTCCTTGACTCGCCCTCTCTCACAGCAGCCATGCTTGCTGACTGCATCCAGCAGGCAAGGCAGAGCCCAACAGAGCTGCAGGAGGGGAGAGGGGTGCGGGGTGGGTTTTGTGGTGTAGCTTGAGCAGAGAGATGATGGGAGGCTTGAAAATGATGGTATGCTTAATCTCAGCCTTATGTCCTTGCAGATCAGAGAACTGGGGTGCTGTGGTGCTGTCCAGAGAGGTATAAAATACAGCCAGCATTAGCACATTATAGCAAAAACATAGCCCTTGGTGCTGCCCGCCTGCTGCTTCCTGTGGGGGCTGTTACTGATGGAGTCTTCTTGCAAGGAAACTTCATAAAACATATATTTTATTGCTTTGCTTTCAAGGCCTTGATACTTTGGGAGTTAGCACTTCTCCTCAGACCCAGTGACACTCAGACTGTTTTTCTCACAGTCAAATGGCTTTCAGAGGCGGTCAATAATTCTTCAATCCAGATTTTTGAAACGTTACTGATGTGGTTCGGAATAATGGTTTCTTTGTTTTTCTTAAACTTTACTTGTCCTTGAGAAATCCACACAGAAAGTTGTTTTGTGTGTCTTGGAGCATCCCATAAACCAAGCTGGTGTGTGTCTGCATGTTGTGCTGATGCTGTTGGTTGTTTTTGGAGGTGAGGACAGCAAGAGGGCAACAGAGGAAAATATTTGATTGCAATATTAAGTGTTTGTTCCTTACTCATTTAATAGAAGTTAATTTAGATTCACCATGATTTAACTTTAAAAACAAATTAGCTGCACTTGGGGTGTTAAAAATAGTATTTCTAATTGCAATAGCGTCTGGCAAAAATCCTGGTTTTATAAGTAAAGTCAGACTTACTCCTACGCCATAGGTGAGGTTGAGTCATGGAGATAACAGGTTTTTAGTTGAAATGAAAGTAATACATTTTTGTGTCTGCCAAGTCCTCTCAGCGAATGCTGAGGCCCGAGGTCACATGCCATGGGTGATACAGAGCATTCAGAGCTCTGGGTAAAGGCTTGGGACTTGTATGTGAAAATGACTCAATAATGCAAACAGCCATGTCTACCACAACACCAGGTGATTTAATGACCAGGCTTTTTCCATTTGGATTTTAATGCTCTACAAGGTTCAGTGTGTTTTCGCCTCCTGGATGAACCCTGGTGTGTGGCAAGAAGCCTCAGTGAGCCTGTATGTGATTTGCATGGGTGTTTTTTGTTTTCTCTGCAGTCTTTTGAAAAAAAAATTTTAAATCCTACTTTTCACAGTCCTCAGGGGTATTCCCAGAAGTTTTCCTCCATCCTGTTCCTAGGAATTTACCAGGAGAGCCCTCAAAACGGCCCTTTTACCCCCATTGCAATTGCATCCATGTGCTGAGCACTGTGCTCTGTCCCTTCTCAGTCAGAGGTACTAGGACCCCGACCAGCAGCAGCAAGGTTTAAAATAGAATCATGAAATGGTTTGGGTTGGAAAGGACCTTAAAGATCATTTCAACCCCCCTGCCATGGGCAGGTGAAATATTCCCCCCCCTGCAGCCCCCAGGGCTGTTTGACTAGCTCAGTCCTTGGGAGGAATATTCCAGGGACAAGACAAAAGATTCAAAAGAGGCTCTTACCCCGTGTCAATTTCCAGGCTTTATTCTCGATGGGTGTCCAAGGGGGCAAGAGAAAGAATAAGGGAGACCAGGGCCTTATCTAGTCTCCTGGCTGGAAAGATAGCTGGGGCTCAGCCTACCAGGTCAAGAAAGGAATGAAGGGTCAAGCCCTATAGATTTTAGGCTTCAGGTTTCAGGGGGTCCTTGGGGGAAAACCATAACCCAGAGAAATACAACAATTCCCTCTTTTTTGTTTAACAATGTTACAAGAAAGACATTAGGTTCATTTTGACACGGGATGCGCGTTTTCCCACCACTTACAATTGGTGGGGGAGTCAGACTGCTTTAGATTTGCCAACTCTATGTGGTTGACTTCTGAGGTAGAAGGTATGAGACCACTGATAGCTTTGAAAATCAAACAACGTAGGATCCCGAACGCTATTGTTACAAGGAAAAGAATAACAAGAAATAACAAAATTGTTTTAACTGTAGAAGTCCACCACCCTGTGAGTCCTCAGCCCTTGAACAGTTCTTTGATCCAATCTTCAGATTCTTGTTTCACTTGTCCGATCAAGCGTTCATGCTTCGAAGGGCAGCATGGATGTTTGGAGCTTTCGAGGTCAGGTTCATGCAACAGAGTCCTTCAAATTCCTGGCATTCATGTCCATGCAGTAGCAAGAGGAAGTCGATGGCAGCATGATTTTGAAGTGTGGCCTGTCTGGTAATTTCCTCGTCTTCTAGGAGAGAGCTGATGGCGATGGATGTCAAGTTTGCCTGTTTGACTACCCAGCACTCTAGGTGACCCAATTCACCTAGAGCTTTGGCTGCTGCGACCCACAGAAGGAACAGGGACACAGCAACTCTTTTTGACTTGACCCAATGAAGAATTTCTGAATCACAATTTGGGTCCAAATTGTCAGCACTCCTTTTTTGAATTTTGTGTGCCGATTTGTTTTTGTGAGTCCATTTACCAATTAAAGTTTGGTTGGGTGTCAATACTGACAACCACCCTATTGTACATGGCCCTCCTAAAAGCCGAGATGGAATTCCTGCCCATGTCCGATCCCCACAAATCAAGAACAATCCCTTAGGGAGGCTTTTGGGACTTGAGTGAGATGGGTTGTCTGCTGCAATATGGCTTATATTATGACACCACCTTTTTGCAGTAAACACCCCACAATATTGTCTTACATTGTGGTACTCGTCAGTACTATAAAATTTTGGGAAGATGGAAAAATGTATGCAGTATGCCGTAGGGGAAGAACCCAATAACTCTAACTCTTGGGGTTCCTGAGCCATCTTGGGCAAACTCCGCAACCACTCCTCTAAGGGGCTCACGATCACCGCAGCTTGCTGCTGATGATCCTTGTGTGGTCGGGGGGTGTGTGACTCTGGTATCTCGTTGGACCTATATGTGCCCAAACCTGCTGGAAATTCTTCAGCCTGCAATGGAATTCCTACCAGACAGGTGGACATAGGATCCTTTGCTGCTGCAGTGGACAAACATATGTTTTCCTGCTGAAGCATCTGAGCCAGGGTCACCCAGATGTTTTGACGTGGCTGAGGGATGATCCATGCAGCTGCCAGACCGTTCAGCATTAACAAGATGACCACTTGGATGGGATTCATCACAGGGTTGAGTGTGAGGTAGATTTTCTCTAAAAGGGAAAAACAAACACTTTTAAAACATGTTAAAGTTTTCTGTTTCTGCTGGAAGGAATCCACACCTAGGAAGATTCTTTTCTCTCCATCCGGCGGCGTCTTCTCTTTGAAGCAACG
This sequence comes from Trochalopteron elliotii, assembly GCA_024734555.1. Lineage (NCBI taxonomy): Eukaryota > Metazoa > Chordata > Aves > Passeriformes > Leiothrichidae > Trochalopteron > Trochalopteron elliotii. Next base: position 16,208 of record JANPWX010018200.1, on the reverse strand, counting down.
GTTACTTGCCTCTCATCCCCTTCTGTTTGAGCTGGATTCTTCGGGACAAAAGGTTTCACCCACTTCTGGGAATCCACCGTGGGCCTGAGGGAGTAGCCACACACACATAGCCATGACCCCAGGTCACAAGCTCATAGGGACCTTTGGTTTCCCAAGTTTCTGGATCCCTAATCAAGACTGGTGAACGCTGAGACAATTTGAACTGATTGCCACTGTTAAAATGACGTACCACTGGTAGACTCATGTTTTCAAATGAACAGTTCAGAAAACTGATGGTAAACATGGCTTTGCAGAGCTTCTGTTGTGGAGACATCCACACAGTTGAACTGTTCTGTCTAGCCAAGACCTGCTTGAGTGTCTGGTGTGCACCCTCAACCACAGCTTGACCTGTGGGGGAGTGAGGGATGCCAGTTTTATGTTCCACTCCCCACTGCTGGACAAATTCCAGGAACTCCTTGGACACGTATGCTGGGCCATTATCAATTTTGATTTCTTTTGGAATCCCCAACACTGAAAAAGCTTGCACTAGTTGCTGCTTGGCATGCACAGACTTTTCTCCTGCATGGGCAGAGGCATACACTGTGCCCGAATATGTGTCAATGCTTACATGAACATATTTGAGGCGACCAAAACTAGGAATGTGTGTGATGTCTGTCTGCCACACTTCACAACTGCCAAGGCCCCTGTCGTGGTTTGAAAGCAAAAAGAGTGAGAGGCTCCAAGTCAGAAATACAAATTAATAGGAAGAAGAAAAAAAAAGGTAAAATAAAATAAATGCAATAATACAAAAGACCACTGACAGAGTCAGAATACAACCTGAGTGGGATGATGGAAGCAGTGATCCCATAGAAAGGTCTGGTAGCTCTGATCCTCTGGGAATCCAGTGGATAAGGTCTCCATATTGTCCCAAGTCCCAGATTATATTCAGGTGAGAATGCTTGGCTCCTCCCCCTGGGAGGAGCATCTCACAATGGGATAATGAGTCATACAGGGGGCCTTGATGGCCCATTAAAGTGAGATAACTATGATATCTATGAGTCATTCAGCAGACCATTAACAGAAAACCCATTAACAGTAGACCCATTAACAAAAGACACCTTAACAGAAGAGGGAAGGGGAACCTGGAAGAACACTGCTTCAGCAATTGGTTTCAACAGTTCATGAAGATGGTGATGGAATACTTTGTGCATATCTTATACTACAACCCAGGACAGCCCCAGGGGTTTACCTCCATGCCCATCAATGGTATGGCCTGGAGATGGCAGCTGGGACAGGTGGCCACAATGGCTCGAGCCTGACCCCATGTTAGCTGGAACTGGCAGATCAGACCTGGCACATTTTGATGATATTGTTGGCGACTCAGCTTTGTGTAGCAGAATTTCTTAGGGAAGGTGGACGTGGTCTGTATTTGGACTGTGACTGAATCACCCAGATTGGGCCTCAGGGCTGAGGACTGTAGTAGTTTGTGGCGCAGGTAGAAATTCAGCTGCCAAGTCTATGGCGCAGTTAAAATTACAGTTTAAGGTGTTAGCCAGAGACAGAGGGTTTTCTAGTAGGTAATAAGTATAGCAATTAGTGTGGACACAGTAGCTGCCTTAAGAGTTTGTTCAACAATAAGTGTTTGCATTTTTCCCTGTGCTGTATGCCAATAAGAAGACACCTGTAAATGTAAATGATGTAGAGATGTATATAACCTGCCATTTCAGGCAGAATAAACGGAGAATGTAGCATTAACCATATTGGTCAGATCTGCGTTTTTGCTCTCACCCAAACTTCCCATTATTAGGGGTTCCCTCGCTATAGCTTTGCCTGTTGGAAGACATCAGGGAGACGTGGTTTTTCAACTGGTGCAGCAAGGGAGTCTGCCTGGCGATTCCCCTCTGCAATTTCACCTGGCAAATCAGTGTGTGACCTTACATGCATTACATAGAAAGGGTGCTCTCGATGAGAAATTAAATAAATTAGCTTTGAAAGCAATCTGAAGAGATGTTAATTCTCTATTTCTTTGAGCACGGCCTGCTCCACTCTGGACACTACCCCCGCTACGTAGGCAGAGTCGGTTACCAAATTAATTGGTTCCGAGAACTTCTCAAAAGCTCTTACCACTGCGACCAGCTCGGCCACTTGGGGGGATCCCTCCACAAACTCAACATCAGCTTCCCAATGCTGAGTCTGTGGATTTCTCCAAGTCATCACGGACTTGTGGGAAGCCCCAGATGCTCTGAGAGCTTTGAGTGGTCTCAGACTCCTCTTCTCGAGGAATGAGGTGGAATTCCTCATTGAACAACTTGTGAGATGGGGCATGGACTGATATTTGTCCCGTGTAGCTGTCCAGAGATAACTGGAGGCTGGCATTGCCCTGGAGCAAATGCTCAAACATCTCTTTGGTCAATCTCTCAGGAGATTTCCTTCCCTCCTCAGAAAGTTTGACTGGAAGGTGAATACATGTAAAGTCACAACCAGCCAGTTCACACAATCTCACCCTGGCCTTCCAAATCAGCTGAGCTATCAACTCTTGTGGCTCAGTGATGGTCTTGGATCTTTGGTGAGAGAGGAAAACCCACTCTATGATCAAGAGTGAATCTCTCTGCCCCTCGATCCATTGGAAAATCAAACCATGTAAATGTGGCAGCTTTCCTAGAACAATGTAATGGAAAGGAATGTTTGGCTCACACCGATGAGCCTGCCTCTCTGACAAGGCCTTCTGTACCTTTTCGATTGCTGTCTTTGCCTCTGGGGTCAGCTCCCTGGGAGAAACCAGCTCCCTCCCCCCCTTCAATAAATTAAAGGGGCTCATTTGTGAGGCCTAGCCAGGGTCTTACCCAATTCAAAGACCCACACAAGGAGTGGAGATCTGCTAGGGTTTTGAGATTGCACTCAATTTCCAATTTCTGAGGAACAACGGTCCTTGCAGTGATTTGCAAACCCAGGTACTTCCAAGGTGGCATCCTTTGAACTTTGTCTTCCTGCAATTGAAATCCAGCAGAGGTTAAAACCTTAACCACTAGGTCAAGCATGTGTTGGAGTATAGAGTCATTGGGGGCACACACAGGCGCATCATCCATGTAGTGAAGGATCATGGCGTCCCTTCTCTCAGCAAGTACCAAGGACAGCAATGAGGCTACATACTGTTGGCATATGAAAGGGCTCGAGTTGAGGCCTTGGGGCAGAACTCTCTAGTGATAGTGCTTCATTGGGGCTTCTCGGTTAATAGTGGGTACTGAGAATGCAAACCTTGGGGCATCTTCAGGGTGCAGTGGAATTTGGAAGAAGCAGTCCTTGATATCTAGGACAACCAATTGCCAAACTCGAGGGAGCAATGTTGGATTAGGCATCCCTGGTTGGAGTGGTCCCATGTCCTCTATAATTTTGTTTATTTCCCTGAGATCATGGAGTAGCCTCCACTTGTCTTTCCCCGGTTTCTTTATTACAAAGACTGGGGAATTCCAAGGGCTTGTTGTCTCTTCTATGTGTCCTTGAGCCAATTGCTCCTCCACGAGCTCCTCAAGCGCCTTGAGCTTCTCTTTACTCAATGGCCACTGTGCTACCCATCTTGGGGTATTATCCAACCACGTTAACTTTTGGTAGGGCACTCCACAGTGGCTATTTTCAAAAATCCTGGGGTGTCTTAGGAATGACCAATTGGACTCCCCACTGGGACTTAGTGTCTCTTCCCCACAGGGGGGCCTTATATTCTGCAACAAATGGACGGACACTTGCCAATTTTCCGTCGGGTCCCTCAATTTGCACAGTGTTTTTTGAAATTTTTGCCAATGTGATTGCTCCTATGCCCTGAAGTTTGCCTGCCACAGGTAGCAATTCCCAATTTGATGGCCACATGGTCTCAGGCAAGATGGTTACGTCCGCGCCTGTGTCCAGGACTCCCTCCACATGGAGGCGCTCTTTCCCACATGCGAGGTTGCATGCCATAGAGGGTTTATTCTCTCCCACCACCTCCGCCCAGTAGACTTCTGGTGATTTTCCATCTGCTATGACCTCTGCTGGAACAGGAATGGCCTGGGCAAGAATTTGCCCCTCTATCAGGTAGAAAGGTGGGTGCATGCAACGTGCCAACAGCATAAGGCCTGTTATTTTTCCCTTAATGGTCATGGGAACTACCTCAATCTCTAAGGGTGTGTGTGCTGTGTCCCCAATAACAAAATACTCACTGTCCAGTCCCATGAGGCAAACCGTCAGGTCTGGTGAGATGTTTGACAGGTCCACTGTGATGACTGCCCAATCAGTAGATCTGAAATGAAAATCTTTGGTAGTCACGAGCCTAAATCGGCCCAGCAGCTGCCAAACCTTTCTAATTGAGCATTCGACATTTTTATTTTCCTGCACCCCCACACCGTGTGTCCCGTCCTCCCCCTTTGTTAAGAGAGAGGCAGTGTGCAGTGTGGGTCCCGCTATATTTATATCTTTGCACACAGTTGTATTAACGACGGGTGCGCGCTGTAGGCTCAGGTTTTTTGCCTGTTGAACCTCTTCTGTTTCTGGTTTTGTGGACAGGCTCTGGCGAAGTGTCCTGGCTTTTTGCAACGGAGGCAGATGATGTGCTGCAGCTGGCCTGGTGGCACTGGTTGCCTTCTTAGTCCTTGTACCGCAGCTGCCGCAGGCTGTGGGTGTGCCTGTCCTGGATTTCTTTCAGGTGCACTGAACATTTCTGCTTTTCTGGTGCAGGCTTCTATCATCTGTGCAAGACTAGGTAATGGTTCTAGGGGAAGGCTAAGAATAATTCCACGACAGGTCTCATTAGCATTCCTCTGAGCCATCTCTTTTATCAATTTTGCCTGCACAATGGGATCTTGGACTTGTCGTTCCACTTGTGTTCCCAGAAGATCGACAAACTGTAAGAAATTTTCTGAAGGAAACTGTTTAATATTGACATAACTGCCCTTAACTTCAATTGTTGGTAGCTGATAAAATGTTTTTTCTGCTATATTACAGATCTTATCTAAAACTGGCTTAGATAACACTCGAGTTTGCTTTTCTGGACAGTGCCATTCACCTTCACCACACAGATGGTCATGAGTAATATCATTACCATCTTCATCATTTGCTTCACCAGGGGTTTGGTGAATCTCTTGTAATACTGTTGTCAGGGCCCTTTTCCACCTGCTTTCCCAAAGATCATACTCTGAGGGAGTCAACAGGCATCTGAATAGGTCTGATATCACTAGGTATCATCTCATTTGAATTAAAAGTTGCTCTGATCACGCCTTTAAAAATCTCACTGGATCTACCAAATTCTCTCTGTATTTTGCAAATCTCCCTTTTATCTTGATATGATAATGGCTGGTAAGTTCTTTTGCTGTTTCTCTTACCAAGATAAACTACAGGTGCTACAGAGGGTCTGCCTTCATCAGCATTTCTTTGAGTTACTAGAATTTCTGCTGCTCTTGCAGTGTCCAGGGAGGCAGGAGGTATTCCCTCTCTCACCCCCTGAGGTCTGGCAAGAGGCAGTTTCCCCCGCCTCTCCCGGGGCCGCTGGTGAGGCTGCTCCTTTCCCCGTGCTGGCAGGGAATCGCTCCCCCCGCTGCCAGGGCTGTGGGCTGGAAGCCGCCCGCCCACGTCCACACCAGGGCTGGAGGTTGGGAGGGGGAGGGGCCCACTCCCGTCCCCGCGGTAGCTCGGAGGTGGGAGGAGGCACTGGGAGGAAGGATGGGATGGGACAGCCGAAGGCATGAATGGATTAGGCAAGGGATATGGGGTCGGGGCGGGGATTAGGGAAGACCAGGGATAGAGGGAAGAAGAAGCAAGCACATGGTGTCCGCCATTCCCCTCTACCACGTGGTAGTGTGGGGGGGTCAGCAGTCCCGTACTGGTGGGGTGAGTGTCAGAGTCCTGTTTCTGTTGTGCAGGCTGGCAAAACCCCTCCAGTTCGGAAACAGAGGAATCAGGAAAGAGGGAAGTAGTATTTGGAGGATTTATCTGTGGCTGTCTGCTTTGTTCTGCTTCCAGCAGCTGCTTGCGAGCTTGCAAAAATATTGGAATGAATAGAGAAGCTTTTTTATCACCATTTTCGATTTTTAAAGTCAATAGTTGTCCAATTTTATCCCAAAATGAGACCGAATTCAAATCTTGCAAGGCAGAATCTGTGATTTCAGCTGTTAGCCAGCAGACAAAGCGTGTCTGCAACTTTCTAGGGATTTTAACATCATTTAAAATATTTTTAAGCTGTTGTAATACACTCTTTTGATGAACAGATAGCCGAACGCCCATATTCTTAGTTGTTTAAGAGCTATCTGCCCAGTATCTACCTTCTGACGCGAAAGGAACACAGCACGAACTTTTTTCCCGATCCCCGCCCCCAGCCAAGGGGGCAGTGATGGGCGGGGGAACACAGCATGGGGAAAACGTTACTGTTGCCGCTTTCCACCGCTGCTGGTACACCGGGGGGGTCCTGCTGCCGTAACCTGGCTTCTGGGACCCAACCTGAGCCATGTATCCCCCTGAAATGCGGTCTCTGTTGGTCGGAGCAGCCCCGGTCGCAGCGGACTCCAGCCGGCAGAAAAAAAACCAAACCGCGTTTTTTCTAACCGCCTCTGCAAGGGTCCTAGCTTCCCCCGGCAGCTGCACGGTTTCCCCAGTCTACTAGTAAAAGCTTCCCCCCCCAGCTAGGAGCTATACCTGGGTAGCCGCAACACGAGGGGATTTTCACCTATGTTCTGTGGACCATGGGGTGTCGTGCAGCTGTGTCAGAAGTCCTTGTCCCGAGCCGACTTGCTTCTGGGCTTGTAGCAAGCTACCGGCTCTTCCCGCAACACCCGCAGCTGCAGAAAAAGCAGCTGATGGGTGTGAGGGTAGTTGAACTGCTCAAAAAGCTTTTGAGACCCCTGGATAAGGCCTCCAGCTCCTGTGTGGGCTTTTAATATTTCATAAAAACCGACATTGGGCAACAACTGAAATATTCCCCCCCCTGCAGCCCCCAGGGCTGTTTGGCTAGCTCAGTCCTTGGGAGGAATATTCCAGGGACAAGACAAAAGATTCAAAAGAGGCCCTTACCCCGTGTCAATTTCCAGGCTTTATTCTCGATGGGTGTCCAGGGGGGCAAGAGAAAGAATAAGAGAGACCAGGGCCTTATCTAGTCTCCTGGCTGGAAAGATAGCTGGGGCTCAACCTACCAGGTCAAGAAAGGAATGAAGGGTCAAGCCCTATAGGTTTTAGGCTTCAGGTTTCAGGGGGTCCTTGGGGGAAAACCATAACTCAGAAATACAGCAGGCAGGGACACATTCCACTATCCCAGGTTGCTCAGAGTCCCGTCCAATCTGGCCTGGAACACTTCCAGGGATGGGGCAGCCACAGCTTCTCTGGGCAACCTGTGCCAGTGCCTCACCCTCAGAAAGAATTTCTAATTCCTTCCTAATTTGTAATCTTTTATGGGCTCTGATGCTCAAAACCCTGACCACTGGGTTTCCTTATGCTCCCTGGGCCACTCCAGCTGCTGAGCCTCTCCAGCTGTGACAGCATGGAGCAAAGCAGTGATGCTGCTCCAGAAGGAGCCTCCCTGCCCCATGCTTCTGGCTGCTCTGTCTTCACCAGACCCACAACACTGGCCAGGGACTCACTCCTCAGCCCTCAGGTTGCTCTTCTCTCTCTCATTTGAGCTCCTCTAAATCCACAGAGTACTTCCTGGGAAGGAAGTCTCCACCGGTATTTATGAAACTTTGTTTTCATAAACTGCTGGTTGTTCAATAGGGCATAAAACAGCCAGTATGAGACAGTTATTTGCTCTACAAAATCATTCTGCTCCCTAGCTCCAATTTTACACAGCACTTGTTGCATTTCATTTAGTTCTCTAAGAAATGTGACACAGTAGATTAACTATTGATAGCAAAATACGGACTTTCCTGTATGACTGTCACTTAACCTTCCTCCATCCTCTCCCTTTTAATCCCAGATGATCAAGTAGTGCCAAATCCCATTTCTCTTACGATGAAATAGGTGCTGAAATACCACAGTGGAGAGAAATTTTAGAAGGATGTTTTAGACATTTCTGCTGTTTTCTGTCTCCTCAAAGCTAGTATCAAACTACCGATGTCTGAAATGACTGTGAAATATTTTGTTCAGCCTAGGTAGTAGCATCTCCCTTGGTGACTAGTCACCATCCAGCACCTTCAGCACAGAGAATTATTGCAATTGTCAACATAAATTACCATGTATTAAGTAAATAATGCATAATTAATGTCATGGCAAATAATTTATTGTGCAGCTGATCGGGAAATACTTTTTTAAAAAATTAAAGTAAATAGGTTGAGGAAACCTATCAGAAGATTTGATTTTTTGTTTTAATTAATTTCTTTTCGCTCAGAAAACCATCAGTGAGAAGAAAATCACTTGAGCAAATCCCTGTTTGTTTTTGCACAGGGTGAAAGTCCCCTCTTGTCCCCCAGCATCAGTGTTTGCCCCATGCCGAGGATGATGCAAAGTAGGTGGTGTGGGAGCTAGTGGCAGCCTGGGCTCACTGGACAGTGTGGAGGCACTTTGTCCCACTGGCCACTGCATTGTCCCACCATCCACATCAGGGTGCCATGAGGACCACCTCCTTAAAAAAGATACCCAGTATTGAGTGCTGGAGTGGGATGCAGACCTCCTTGAGCTTTTCAAATTGCCACAAAGGTTGCCAAGGGACTGTGGTTAAATACCTTCCTGCAGAGAAAATCACTTCTATTAAAGAGCTCTCTAATCTACTGCGGGATCCATAGCAAGAGCCAGAGGCCAGAAGCTGAATAACCTGGGCCTGATTTCCTTGCACAGCTGTGCTTTAATTCTCAGTACAAAAAGAGAAGAGAAGAGAAGAGAAGAGAAGAGAAGAGAAGAGAAGAGAAGAGAAGAGAAGAGAGAATCTGATGCAGCCTCAGAGCTGCCAGGGTGCCGAGATTTTGGCGCATCTTCATTGAAGACCAAAAGCTGGGTAGTTGTAAAAGCAAAGTCCTTTATTGCACCATTAAAATCAGTCTCATGAAGGCAAAGTTATTACAGTCCGTGCCAGTATGCAGAAAGCCTCCTAGCATAAAGTCCCTAAGTCACAAGCAGAAGCAGCAGCATCTTATCAGTAGTAGCAGCAGCGACAGCATCTGTAATCTGTGTCCCATAAGCGTGCTAGCATCCTCAAAGCAGTGCATTTTATTCTATTTTTAGCCAATCAGGCTTAGACATGAATTTTCTACAGCCTTGCTGGACCTATCCTAAGCTAAGATTGATGTGCGACAGTATTGGTAATTTTTTGCACAAATGCTACGCATCTAGCTCTATGTGTTCCATCTAGGAATGTTTAGCAAGGCTACATTGTTTTCGTTATGTCTAGAGCTTAACTGACTTTGCAAAAGACAATGCTACTGAACTTTAAACTAGTTTAAAGTCCTTTTCTTACTAACTAATTCAGTCTCTTATTTGCTAAGGCACTTAAAAAATCCTCTACTTATTTAAAACTAAACTTGCATTTCTGCCTCATATCTGTGTGGATTTATGTATTTTCATTTCTCTGAAGGTTTCAATTCAGCCCTCACATCTCTGGACACCTCTGGGCCTGTGTGGATGGGGCCCAGGGGGATTTGTACCCTGACACCAGGGTGCTTCTGATTTTTCTGCAGGGTTTCCTCTTTATGCTTTGAAATAGATAAAACTCAATTGTATGTGGTGGGTCCTGGGACAGGTGGTGTTTGCAGAGTCCCTGATTGATGCAGCAGATGCTTGCAGAGGTGGAAGCAAAACAATGACAAGGAAGGATGAGCAGTGGGCACCAGGAGAAGGAGTCATGAATCATGCGTTTTGTAAAGGGCTAGAACAGCTCCCTCACCAAGGTGCTGCTGTGCATGGGAAGCTGCAGGTAACAACAGGAGCATCGCAGCCTTGCACGGGGTCAAGTGCAAGGGGGAGCTTCTGACATTCTAAATTGTTTTCAGACATGGTTCGTGTAATAAATGAAAAGCTAGACTTGCTAATACATCAAGCAAAATAGCCAATTTATTAATTTGTTCGATAAAAGAGTGAGCAATTACAGTGCTGGGTGCACGGGGGTCACCGCCCCAAGCAACGCACGAATTCAGCTCTCGAGCGGTGGTCTTCTTATACCATTCTTGGCACTTCACTTCCCCAAGTTTTTAGTTATTTTCTGCTTGCTTTTCTTCATAATCAGCAGTTGTGGTTTTCGAAGATCTGTTGGGGAGGTGGTCCGAGATGGTCTTCTGATGCCTCTCCAGTGCCCCCCATTCTTCTTTTAAAATATCTTTTTCCACTAGCATTTTTTTTGGTTATATAGTTTGCTTAAACAAACATATATATTTTGTTAGTCAGCATACATTTTGCAAGCCTCCTTTCAGTCATTACACAACCCAAAGCTAGCAGGGCCCCAACACCCGTCTGCATGAGGGCCCTCTCTCAGTTAAAAACCCTCAAAATCAGCATGTTTCAAAATATCTTTGTAAAGCCTGTCAGTTTATGTTAGTCCCAGTTCCCCTTTAAATGATTACAAATTCTTCTATACTTGTACAAAGGACAGTTTAAAACTTATACAAGGTAGTCAAACAATTACAATTTTGTTGTTAAAACAAACTGTTAGTTAAAAGCCTACATTATATAGTTGCCTTGTTAAACCCCACTTCCATGCCTTACTTAGCTGATTTAAAACTCTTCTTTATAATAATCCCTGTAGCAGAATTTCTTAGGGAAGGTGGATATAATTTGTATTTGGACTGTGGTTGAATCACGCAGACTGGGCCTGTGGGAGTTGGTGGCGCAGGTAGAAATTCAGTGCCAAGTCTATGGTGCAGTTAGAATTACAGCTTAAGGTGTTAACAAAGGACAGTGGGTTTTTAGCAGTTAACAAGCATAGCAATTAGTGTGAACATTTTAGCTGCCTTAAGAATAAGATAAACAATATATGTTTGCATTCTTTTCTGTGTTGTGTGCCAATGAAAAACCACCTGTAAAGGTAAACTATGTAGAAGTGTATATAACCTGCCATTTTAGCTGAAATAAAGCGGAGAACATAGCATTAACCATATTGGTCGGATCTACGTTTGGTCTTGTCCAACTTCCCATTTGTTTTCAGGTTCCTTTGCTTCAAATCCCATGGTCTCTGTTGACATGAATCACAACCTGATTTCTCACAGTTGATGCAGAGTTGGTGTCAGAGGGGAGGCTGATCCCAGAGGACAGTGGTTGGAAATGAATCTGCCTGCTTGCACAACCTCTCTATCTCCCTAGTTAAATAAAGTTTTGCAACTTTAAACAGTCCTCTGGAAGTCTCAGAATTGTGAAGGTGTGATTTCACCCCAGTGCCCTCACTGCCAATTCTTGTGAGAGCAGTGTAATCCCAGTGGAGGAAGCATCTGAGAACAAACAAGTTACCACTCAGTCTCAGTGGAGCACTTGAATTGTAAAACATTTTTTACCAAGTATGATGCAAAGTAAATCAAGAAATGGGCCAATCTTCCTGTGCCAGTTGACTTTTGAAGTGGTATTGAAATAAAAGCTCTGTACTTGTAAGCTGGTTTCTTTGTAGTGCTTTTTTTAGGGGATCAAACAATGTTTTTTAGAAAAGGATGCATTCATGGTGAATAAGCTAAACCTGGGACTAGTAACTCCTTGTTGCTCATGGGAGAAGCTTTCTTAGGCCTTTTGGCTTGGGAACAGGAAGAACACAGCCTTCTCAGCTGTAAGGCTGCCTCTGTACATGATTTGACCCCATGCTGGAAAAGGGATGTGTCGCCCTAAGTTTGCCTGCTTTTCAGTGTTTGCATTGTATTCTCACGCAGCTTCAAGAAAACTATGTATATTTTTAGAACTTATCTATTTTGTTTACATTGATGGTGATGTTCACCAACGAGGTCAAAGAGGTGGCAACCTGCTTAGCCAATCTTTTGCCTTCTGATCAAAGTGTATATAAGATGGAGTCAGAAAATTAAAATAGGACTTTCCTGCCTGACCTTCTGATGTCTGCCTCGTCCTTTGTGTGTCCGAAATTGCGACAGGGATGCTCCCTACAGAGCAGGAAAGTTTCCTCTGAAATTTTGAGGCCAACTGTCTTGACATGCACATCTCTTTGGTGGTGGCTGCTTGTGTGCAGACTCAGACAACTCTATGAGGAGCCACCTTAAATTTTATAAATAAACAAACGGTGGGCAAGGCTTTGAGAGACGAAAACTTTTTAAAAATAAGGGTTTTGACCAGGTTAGTTTAACCTAGTTATTTGGAGGGTTGTAGTCCTGTCTTAGCAGGGATGTCGGCTTTCGTGTGCCATCATGCTGCCATCTGTCCTACACAGAGCTCAACTGGGAACTCTGAGGTGAGGAGACCCCAGGGTCCCTAGTGTGAATTGTCCTCATCAGCTCATTTCTCACAAGTCTCCAGCTACCAGTTTTATCTGCTGTAATTGATCAAACATTGGTGGTGCAAAGGTTGGGAGATGCCAGTGTTTATTTTATGCACATTTTTGCATCTAATCTGATGGTCTGTCTTGGACTGTGGCTCACCATCAGGATCAAGTTAGATGGCCTCAGGAAGTATAATCCCAAACCCTTGCACAATTACCCCAATAGCTGTGCACCCTTAGCTATCTGCAGCTCATGTTGACACAAGCCAGCGTGGAAGCATTTGAGATCACACAAGTGAGTCAGGCACTAACTGGACTAGAAAATTTGGAACTATTTTCAAGGCAGGAAGATCAAAATTTTGATTTCTGGTTTTTAGGCATTTCACTTCCTCCTTAGAGGGCCAAGTGTAATTTCAGGTCTGTTTGACCTTTTAGCTTGGAGAAAGGCAACCTTTATACATGATGCATGAGCACAGGTCTTTGAAACATGGGAGAAATGGTTTGTTCATTGAACATGCAAACAAATTACTTGCTCCAACCTGGAATTTAAACTGACATTAAGCTCTGAGAACATCTATATTTAATTACATTTAAGGGCCAGAAAACAATATATAACCTTAAAATGATGAAATTAAAAGTGAAGCCCTTCCTATAGAAGGAGTTTATCATAATAAAACCCTGGCTTTTTGCTCTGTGGAGATGCAAAGAAGTGTTAACTAAAGCAAATCATCTTTAGCACCTGTTTATTGGTTGTGTTTTGGGACTGGCTTTGGGTCTGGATGTAAGCTTCTGCAAGAGGTGGTTTGGAAATGTATAGCAGGAATAGCCTGTCCCCCTGGCATGGGGTTTTTGCCTGGATAGCACCTCTCCCGTGAGCACCAGTGGAAGGTGGGCAGTAGGTCTCCTGGGGCAGCTCTCCCCTCTTCACCTTCAGCTCCTTCTGAGCAGTGATACAGAACACTGACCCTGAATGCTTCTTGCCAAATGCTTAATGTTCTTCCCATCCTGCTTTTATTAGTGCACATAATATCAGGCAGGGATGGGCAGTGACTGAGGGAGGAGTAAAATGGTTTTCCATTTTTTTGTCGTTTGAGGAGTTCCCAGGGGATGGAGACTTCTAAAATAAATATATACTTGCGTACTTAATTTTAGCAGCCCTGGCCAAGTTATGTTGCTTTGCTTATGGTTTTGCATTTCTTCTTTTTGCAACCACATTTTGTCCCCCTCTGCCCCAAAACATTGCCATTCCAGGCAGGAAGTTGGACTCCACCTTGGCAGTTTGCCATCTGCTGTCGGAGGTGGCAACATAAAAAATTATGGATGCAATCTAGTGGTAGCCCTTTGCAAAACTGACTGTAAAATGCTGAACTGTAAAACCCTTTCCTCCTTTCAGAAGCAAAGCCAGGGTTATTAAATACAAAATATTGTACATTAAAACAGCATTAATCAGCTTGACTGGAAAAAATATCTCTTAAGAATCTTGCAAACTCCAAATGGACACTAAGGTTTGTAGCTTTGTCCTTGACTTGCTCTGTTTCACTGTGTGCACAATTTCTCCAATTTTTCAAGATCTCTGCAAATGCAAACTCTTGACTGAGAAAAACAGACAAATTGGAAAGTGTTCAGGCTATTAAAAATTAGCTTAGACTACAGTATTCAGTGACTAACTTTTAATAATTCTTAATATTCAAATTTTCTTGTAATATTTTTTCCTGGCCTTGTGGCATACAAAGTTTATGTTTCTGGAGAAACTCATTTTACAGAGGCAAGTGAGTGTGAGCTCTGTCCTGTGCCCAAACTGAGTGACAGCATGTGCATCCAGAGCTGTTTCAGCCCATGGTTCATTCTAGGGAGATGTGGCATTCTACAGAGGCTGCAGAGATGGCAAAGTAACTGGTCTGTGTCAGAGGAACCTGCCTGTAAACTGGGAATATCACACTGCTTGCAGTATTGAAGCACCCTGCAGCTGCCTTTCACTGATGCTGTTCACAATGCTTGGGCAGAGAATTGCATATCTGCGTTTCTGGGCTGTAGGTTCTGCATGCTGGTGTGAGCTGCCTGAGGATGCATCAGTGTTTGCCTGGAGTCAGAGGATCTGGGAAGCTGGAAGGGATCTCTGAACATCTTTTCAATCCTTTCCTTGTAGCAGAGCCAGCTTCACAGTCAAGTCAGGTGGCCTGCAGGAATTGCAAGGTGATTTCTGCTTTTGGGGCAAAAATTCGCATGTGGATATGGATATCCCCACATTTGGACAAGTGACTTATCATATAACCTGTCATCAGAAAGAAATTATTTAAACCCTCCTGCTTAGGAATGTCCCTTGCTAAGGTAGGCAGGAAGCACTTTAGGAAAACCAACTGCTGAATGTAAGACTTTAATCTTTGCGGAGCTTCAGGCAGAAATGTATTTTACATGGAAGATGCGCATGGATGACCATGAAGTCTGCAATGCAAATCACAGTGGCACTGGAGGGTGTGTGAGGGATGGAAATGGCCAGGCTTTGCTCAGCTAATTCATGCTCCAGATCGGGAGAGCTGTTCCTATAAATACAGGGAGCTGAGTGCTTTAAGGACCAGTATATCAGCTGGCGTGGCACAGTTAACATTCGCATAGGCAATAAACACCATTTGCTGAAGATTTGTTCAGCAGTTCTCATCATCAAATCCAGTTACTTTTAAAAATGTGATTGGTACCTTGGTGAATACATTGCTGGGGGAACGTGCCTTCATTCTCAAAGAAAGTGGAAGAAATAGCAGAGTCGCTGGTGTTTATCATTGCAATCCAGCAGTAAAAACAACATTTGGGGGAAAACATGAAAATGAGCATTAGCAAAATGTGTGTTTATGGTTTAACAGCTACTATAAAGGAATAATTCAAAATGTAGTTTGCTAATGGCTTTCAAGTATAGTCTTTATCCTGATTTTGATTGCAAATAGTCAAGTTTAAAAGAAGGGGATAGCAGAGGTTTAGTCTACTTCATTACTGATTGGAAAGTACTTCAGCTCGCTTTACAGTACAATATTTTTTTGGTCGGGTTTTTTTTTCTCTCCTTGAATTCTGTGCAGTCACTCTTTCACGGTTTTTCTTGTACAGTATCAGCTTTGCTGTGATCTGCTGACTTGTCTCAGGCTCTTTGGAAGAAGAGCCATGATGGTACAATGGGTGCTTTGGGTGGGAGAAGAACTTTGCCTTTCCCTTCTCCCTCCCCCTTTGCTTGCAGGGACCATCAGGGCTGTTCCCTGTCATCAGGTACCCCCCCCCGACTGTCTAGTTCAGACTCATTAAAAACAGCAGTAGTAAAAGAAGAAGTTGCTGTTGAGTCTGGCATTGAGTTTTTGATTTTCCCGTTGTTAGTAACTGCGTGCAATGACCCTTGGGGAGATGCTAAACCAGTGAATTCCCATCAGAAAGATGTCTGTTTTGAGGGCTGAATTATTTGAATTTAAAAAAAAAGCAAACAAAAAACAGTGTTAAGCTCATTCTGAGCTCTTGCTCATAGTCACTTTCTTGTTAGCTGATGTGAGCAAACGTTGACTGAAGACGCATTGGGCTACACAGTGCCTGGCAGACATTTGAGAAAAATCTTTATACATTTTAAATTTTTTCTTCCCAAACGCTTCAAAATTTAGACAGTTTCTGTTATTTTACTTTTCAAGGTTGTAACAGCTTGGAGTGAAGTGCAATAATTTTGAAGGGTTTTTTTCCATTTTAAACTGTGAAGACTTGAAGCGACATATGCATGGAAGTAATATTTATGTTGAAGGCATTGGATAAAGTGCTGTAATTATGATAGATGTAAGTGGGGATTTTGTGTTCTACATTTTTGGGTCTGCTTCCATCCCACTGTTATAAATGATCAACCAGCCAATTGGACAGAAAAATAATAAGT
>JANPWX010018189.1:0-18274 GCA_024734555.1 Trochalopteron elliotii | reverse complement strand
GGGAGGGTGGGCACGACAGACGCTAGGACAGGCACTGGTGAGGCTGCTGACAGTAGCCATGGGGGTGGCTGTGCCTGGCTTCTTTTTCTTTTCTTTTTAACTCATTTTTTTTTCTAAAATTTCTTTTTTTTACTTGCTACACTTTTATAGCACTAGTTGCACAAAAAACCGTCTTTTTCTAAAAATACAAGTAAGGTCCACAACAAACACACACATTTTGCTCACACAAAGATAACAGAAACAGATTAACACTCCTTTGTTTTAACAAGATAACATATTCTTTAGTACTTCTTTTGAGGTTATAAATTTTATCAAGGGATTTTTAGATGTTATGGACTTTCCTACCAAAAAGGCCCTCGACACCCTCAGTCTTCTTGAAAACCCCTTTGACTTTCCATCACTGCAGTTCCCTTTGAAGTGCCCCCTTTTTGCAATAGTAGCTCCTTCTGGGGTTTTGAGCTTCCATTGGGAGGGACGGACTGCCTTCTTTGCATTGTTTCTCTGTGTCCCAGGAGTGTGGATGGGGAAGCCCGAGCTTGCATGCGTGGTGGCACAGGTACTAGGTATGGGGGAGGGAGATTATCAAGTGGGTCCCACTCCTCCCTCCGAGCCTCCGTTCCCTTTTTAGTTTTTATTGTGAACCACCCAGTCCTAGGTTTTTTCTAGAATCTTGTATACTCTTTCTCCTCATGGTCTTGTGGTTTCACATATTCACTTAAGGCTGTGCAGGTCCATTTTTTTTTTTTTAATTTTTTTTTTAAATTATTTTTTTTTTAAGGTGCCGAACACAGGCCAAATCACATGACTCGTTATCTCTTTCCCTCCCAAACTTCCATGCAATAGTGTATTATTTTTTCCTTAGATTTTCCCTTTCTTTTTGGGCATTCTTCCCAGTTTTCTAGCATCCACCTCAATGGGCTTTCCAGGGGAATCTCAAGTGCCTTACTCCCTTCCCCTAAAGTGTGCTTCTCCTGGTTTTTTTTGCGGGGTCTGCTCTTTCTCTGCCCCATACTTACCTCTTAAGCTTTTTGTTAATGGTTTTTGTTACCGAAACTTAGGGGTTTTCCCTTAACCCCTCCACCAAGTGAGTTAGTGTCCTTTTCCACCGTACTACTTACTCGTCCAGCGAGCTGAGTCGGGGGCCTTTTCGTCCGGTTATAGACTTCCTCTCTTGGATTTTTCGTGGGCTTATACCCAGCCCTAGCTAAAAAGGTTTACCAATTTCCCGAACTCCCAAGGAACGTTCCCTTCCCTTTTTAGCTTCTTGTGATCGGTCCCCAAAACCTCCCCAGGTTTTGGCTTGACGAGTCTTGATGCGCTTTCTCGTCGGCCGGCCAAGTCCCTCGCGGGAGTTTGGAACCACGACCTTCAGGTCCACACTCGCGGCGTGATAAAATCACGTCTCACTCACTCGCCTAATCACCCCCACTCAACCAGCAATACTTACAGCTCTTTTTCTTGCGTGGATTCTTCGTGCACGTAGAGTTTTATGAGTGGAAATTTGCCGCGGTTCCGAAGACCTCTCTGGGCCTTCCCTGAGTCCTACTTTTTTGGATCCTAAGGCCTTTTCCCTTTATTCTGTGGCTTCCCTAAATTTGGTTGGAATACAATTGGTGCTACGGGGTCTCCCACTCTGTTGGGCCACTGAAAAATCAGTGGGGCGCCTCCCACACAAAGGGGTTCCCACAGCACTACGATTATATCCGAGTCACGGCACCAATCTGTTATAAATGATCAACTAGCCAATCGGACAGAAAGAATAATAAGTTTTATTTTTCCATTTTAAATCTATTTGGGACAGCCACAGGGAACAACATTCGAATGTTGGGTGAAACAGCTGACTGACAGCAGGGTTGCTATTTCGCACTGTTCCACGATTTGCTGGGGTTTGAGTCCGAGTTCTTATACTGTATTTTGTGCCTCCCGGCAGCAGAGGTATTGTGTTTTTCAAATTCAAGCCCAGTCTTTCACTTGATGATGAACCCTGAACAGATTTCCCGGTGCTGGGCCGAGTCTGAAAGGACCTTCCAGGAATCCTCCTTTGGGATGATGATGTCGTCAAATGCAGGGTCCACCCTTGAAATGGGTGTCGATGTGTTGATGGTGGGTTGATGGTGGGTTGATGGTCCGGGTGCCCAAGAACTGATTAGCTCAAGGAGCTACATCCTGGCAAGCCACCCTCCTTTCTGGTGTAAATCGAGATGTTAGTTTGTATACAAAGCATGTCCTGGTATTTGGTGAACGCCCATCCCAGTCCGGGAATTAAGGTTACTTTTTATACTCACAGGGTTATAGAAAATATACATTCTATCATCTGCTATAACTTCCTTCTATGTTTTAATTGCACGAATTTATAATCACATCTATTACACATGTATCGTGAAAATCCCAATGGGATGTGAAATAAGTAAAAAAATCTCAGAATTGGTGACAGTGGAAGGAAAAAAGCTTGAAGTCCTTATCTTAGAAAATATAGTAATTAAGAGAAATACCAACATATGGATGGGAAATATATTATTAGTGCCTGATTTGGGTCTTAATGTGTTGGGAAAAGATCTAGAGATATTATTAAAAATGAAGGTCATACCAGAGGAATAATAAAGGTCTGGCAAAAGTAGAATCCTCTTAGAGAAAAAAAAAAAAAAGTGTTGATAGTTTGTAGGAAAGTCTGGCAAGAAGAGGAATATTGGAATGTGCCTTTTAAAAGTATGAAATATTTACTGATTGGGGACAATACACACTTTAAAAAAAAAGGGGCTGTTTAAAAAAAGGATTAATGCAGTTTTACAGATTAATGGAGAAGTTAATTTTAAAGAGTTTTTCTTTGTTGTTGTTGTTTCTTTTTTGTTTGTTTGTTTTTGGAGGAATGTGTGTGTAATGTAGACTATTGGTTTAAAATTTTTTAAGTGCACGATATTGTTTTCTGTGCCTTAGGGGAAGTGGAAAGGTGATTCAGGCTGTTGGAGACAGTAGAAAACAGAGATAACTACATAAAATCCTGAAAATGGTGAGAAAAATTGGGCAGGAGACGATGTTTCCTCCTTTAAATGCCTTTATTAAAGTATCAGCTCTTTTAGAAGCAGGCGCCCCAGGAGGGTGGGGTGGCCTCCACCGCAGTGCTGAGAAGGAGGGCGGGGCTGGACACTCTGCTGCTGCACACAGCCGAGTGGGGAATTAGCCTCCCCCCTCACGGGAGCATGCTCCCGACAATTCCAGTCCAATGTGATTTCCACTGATGAGTCGGATGTTCAGATTGCTCTTCTGGTCACGGCGAGATCTAAAGGTCCTGGTATCAATTGGCTTGTACTCTTCAGTCTTCATGGTTATTATCCTTTTTGTTTTAAGTTGTTGTTAAAGAGTCTTAATTACTGTTTGTTTTTGGAAGTTGTCCCGATTTTCCTGAGGTGTTGCATCCTGGGATCTTTAATTACCATAAGGGGTGTTACAGTAGGAGACGGGGGCAGGGGGGTGAGATAGCCAGGCCGAGTAGAGCGGTGTAGGAGTCTTACGTTGCCATGGAAACGACATTCTTGCTTGACAGGTCACGATATATTACAAACATGAGTACAAAGAGTTTTTAACATCTAACTTTACAATTCTATAACTAATATAACTAATATTTTCTAAATTTATACTTTAACTTTTAGGAGTTGTTTTAAACTTTATTTTTCACAATGGGACAGAAAAAAAATCAGTAAAAATCAGAGTTCAGAAACAAAAAGGGAAATAAGATCTGACCATGTTTATTTGCCTAAAAATGCTTCTTTTGAAGGGCTTTGGATATATTTGTAAATTCAAAAGAACCGTTTAATCCAGAGGTCACAAAGAGGAGCTTGAATGTGTTGAGGGTCTCTCCTCTGCCCCTGCCGGACCCCCGGGTGCGGCCATCCCGCCTGCCGGCCCCTCCAGTCGACCCTGCTTCCCTGCCGGCTGCCCCCCCTGTACTCAGCCATCCCACCAGCCCCCGTACTACCGGCGGCTCCACACGCCGTTGCCACGCTGCCGGCTCCCCTCCCGTCTTATGACTGCTGCGTCTCTGTTTGCTCCAGCTCCAACCGCATGGTCTGGAGTGGCTCCAATAGACATGCCGGGACATGCCCCAGCCCCAGTTCCGGCAGCATGGCTTGCAGCAAGCTCCACCGGAAGCCCCGCCTGTCCCAGCCACTGCCAACCGTCCCCATGGTAACGACAGCCGCTGCTGGCCAGGAGGCTTCTCCTCTTAAAAGGGAAACACCACACCAACATAAAGGATAAAAAATAGGAAAGCTGGGATAAAGGGATTAATTTATTCCCATTACGAGAAGTTCCTATGGGAAGGGGAAACAGAGTTTGTATGATTATAGATGAGATTGAAATTTTTTTGCTAATAAGAGATTTGAAAAAAAAAATGTAATACTCAAATGCCATGAATAAGGCGTGTGAAAGCCTGAAAGTAACACCCTAAGGAATAATGTTTGAATTATGAAACTGTTGTTTATGAAGTAAATAAAGATGAATGTCAAAAGGTACATCTTCACTATTGCAAAATAGGAAAGATAGCTCTTTAACCCCACAACAAAAATATGCTTTTTCAGATATCCAAACAACTGAAGCTGCAGTTTGATTGACAACTAAAAGCTGCATGTTTTCAATTCAACGCCAGCAGGATCAAAGTGATAGGATAGGGTTAACATGATTTCTAAAGGGCATAGGACTAGGAGCCAGTTTCACTGTAGTCAGGTACAGTTTTCAGGCTATTGTTCTAATTCAGCCAGGTATAGCTTGCTTAGACAGCTGGATAGGGGGAAGGGGAATGCATATAATGTTAAGGCTTAAAATAGAATTAGATGTTCTTTAGTAAGTTAAGGTGAACCTGTACCCATATCATAATCATTGATAAATTGCTTTATTGTTAATTGTAAGCATCTGATAACTAAATATGATTATTATTTTAAATACAAGTCACGAGAATCTTGAATTCGAATCGTAAGAGTTTGGAACATGAATCCTAAAATATCAATTGTTCTAAATTCATGCTTGGGTAGAGGCAATAGAACAATAGGAGTTTAATGTTTAACATATCTACTTATGTAATAAGAAAGTATAAAACTGTGTCTATTTCGGACTTCTGGTGGAGTCAAGATTTGGGCCCCTAGGCCCCTTGATTCCCAGAGCTCTTCAATAAAGCACCGCACTCAATCAACCGTGATTGCGTGTTCCTTCCTCACGCTAACAAAAGGACCCGTGGAAGAACCAAAGGAATGGACTATAACATCTAAACCAGGTGATATTAAACCGACTTTTAAACAAGGACTGGGTGGTGATGAACTGGGGAGAACTTAAAATGATCCAAAAAAATATACAAAGGATAACACCTAATTGGGAAATAAGGCCAAGCTTATATCAGTGGTTTCAAGTTCAGCCTGGAAGAATTCCGAAACATCTCCATTATTCCCCCCTGGGATAAATACTTCCACTTCAAACAGGAGGATCAGGACTGTTTCAGCCAAAGGATTCTCATATTCTCACCTTAGGACTTATACAAAAAAGAAGAAGAGTTACTACCTCCATATACCTTGCCTGATTCATCTCAGTATTGGACATATTAGCTGGGTTAAATGTAAATGTTTAAGTGTTGAGTGACAAATTTATTCCCCATTCTGGTAAGAACTAAGAACAGCTAAAATAGTAACTTTGTTTTGTGTATTAGAAATACTAGTGCCTGTTGAGTGGGAAAATACCTGAGGAACCGTGAGGAAATATTAAAGACATCTTGCCTGGAAATTAACAAAAAGAAAGTGACAAGGAAATAGAGGGCAAGACTGGGTTGGCTGCAGTACTTGCCACCAAGAAGATCATATATTCCTGCTGTGGGTTGCAACTCCATAGGCATGGAAGGTGGAAGTATAAGCCATGCCAGACCTCTGTTATTCCTTTTTCTGTCACTCATTTTGTGTCTCCTCCCTTATGGGATATCGGCAAAGTCATGTCACAAATGCTATAGAAAATTGTATATAGAAAGACACCGAGGTTCCTTTCTTATTACCCATACCCATATCAACAGTCACTGTTATAACCCATCCAAATTAGATAACTGTATGCATAATGGGAAAAAATACTGGATTGTGGAAAACTTGGGGACCAGTGGTGACAGATTGGGAAATAAGTGTCCAAAAGGGAAAAGATGGATTTGTTTCACATATGCTGTTGGGATTAAAGTCCAAGATTTAGTAAAAGAGCAACTGGTGAACAAAAAGACAAAGCTAGCACAGCAAGCAAACCTGGTACAAATTTCACTCCAAGATTTGTATACAAAATTGGACCAGAAATTAGAAAAAGAAATAGATATCTTAACACTGGGGAAAAACCTGTTTGTGGAATTGGGGGAAAGAATCAGCAAGGAACTTAACTAACTGTTGGGTCTGTGGAGGGGCTTTGATGTCAGAGGAATGGCCATGGAAAGGCAGTAGCTTAGGCTCGGTAGAACTCTGTAGAGTTTCCTCTCGTGGTGGGAGCTGCTACTGGCTAGCAGTGAATCCCTCCAGACCACAGAAACCTCTCATGCTGGGTCTGTCAGCTCAGCAGGCTGCTGCGTGGGTCAGGCTTGGATGAAGGACACGTGCTCTCTCTTGGGTTAATAAGGATGTTTATTCAGTGCAGCCATGTGAAAGGAGGCTCTGCCAGAACCCCTTCTCAGCATGAGGGGAGCATGGTGAGGGCAAGGAGAGAGAGAGCGAGGCTGGGCCTGTGTCCCCTTTTTATCAGGGCAGCCCTGGGCGGGGAAACACTGACACAATGGGGAATGGAAGGGGAAGGGGTTACATCAGGAGGAGTCCACAGGGGTCATCGGGAGCAGGGGGGTGAAAGGGGCATACCAAATACAGACAAATGCAAATATAAAAGACAAATTCAAAACCTAAAATTCGTGCTGCTACAGAACTCCTTAAGTGGAACCAGACAAATATAAAAGGGAAAAACTGACCGGAAGGGTGGATTTTAAGCTCAACAGTGATAGGGGAAGAATGTCTCTGGTGCACTGGAAAAAACTTTCTTAATGAAGTGGGAAACACTCCCTGTAAAAGATATAAGGTAAGCAATGGAACTTCTACCTGGTGGATCCCAGAAAAACCAACTTGGTATTGGACTCAAAAGGAAATGAAAAGGGGAAATTGTAAATATAATAACAAAGTTGGACTTTTTCAGTGTAATGATACAGAAAAAAAAATCCTTATTTTGGGGTTCCAGAAATATCCAAATTTTGGAAGAATATAAATCAACAGGAAAACGCTTATTGGAAAGCACCAGATGGCTTATTTTGGATATGTGGAAAGAGGGCATACCCAAGACTCCCCTCTAGGTGGAAAGGGAGTTGCACTTTAGGAATCATACAACCAGGATTCTTTCTTTTACCAGGACAAAAGGGAGATCAATTAGGGATACCAGTTTATGAGGACTTGAAAAGAAATAAGAGGGATGTGATTGGAGGATTCCAAAAATGGGGGGAATGGCCCCCTGAACGCATATTGGACACATATGGGCCAGCCACCTGGGCACAGGATGGGAGTTGGGGATATCGGACCCCAATTTATATGCTGAACCGCATCATAAGACTCCAGGCTGTTGTAGAAACAATAACAAACAAAACTGGTCAGGCGTTGGAATTAATATCAAGTCAACAACGCCAAACAAGAGCAGCAGTATATCAAAATAGGTTAGCTTTAGATTACTTACTAGCTGAAGAAGGAGGTGTTTGTGGAAAATTTAATACATCAGATTGTTGTTTGAAAATAGATGACAACGGAGATGCTGTTCTGGATATAGTCAATGATATCAGAAAAATAGCTCATGTTCTGGTCCAAAAGTGGGAATCAATGCTAAAAAGCAGCTGGTGGGATAATTTACTGAGAACAGAATGGTGGAAAAAACTAGGGGTTTTTTCTCTTGTGTGCTACTGCTGGCCTGATATTTCTTCCTTGTTTAATCCCCTGTTTTATTCGGCTGATCACAAATGTAGTCCAAGGCATGAAAGTGGTAACAATGCCTACAGACTCAAAATTGACTACATCCGGAACGGCCCAAAAGATCATGGTGTTAAAGAAACAAAATAATGCAAAAGACCCCTTTGAAGAAGCAAAATTGATTTGTGAAAAAAATGAACAAATAATGGAGAGCAGAAAACAAAGAATATGGCTCAAGCCAAATGAATTATAAAAGACAGAAAGGGGGATTTGTTATAGATATATATTTTAAAGCTGGCTTTTCGCAAGGTGTGTGCTATATGAATAATAACATTGTATTAAAAATATAAGGTTTTTATTTCTGCTATTAGTAAAGAAAACTAGGCCTAGTGGTAGTAGTTGATATAGTGTGCTTAAACTGTCTGTTTGGTCGGTATAACATCCAGTGAACATGAAAAGAAGGCCCTGCTATTGATATACCAACTATCAGCATCTACCATCTGAGGAAAGTATGGACCAAGGCCCAACCTGGAGGTGATAATGAAGACACAGCCAAGAAACACACATGCTCTAAAAAGGCGGACCCGAGGAGGGACCATGCAAAACAGTTCCTGGAATATGGAAAATAGTTTATGGAAAAATATGAATATTCAACAGACTGATGCAATAGGAAGGGTATTTAAAGAATGTCTCTGATACAGCAAGGTGTGGACTTGGCTGAATGCCAAGTCACCCGGCTGGCCATCCTTTGCTTTTTTCCTATCTCCTAATTGTCTTACTTTCTATTAAACTTATCTCTTAAAATTTACATTGAAAGTGAACCTCGTTTTTCACAACCCCAAGCACGTGGTAAAGCTGAACATATGAATAGAACCCTTAAAACACAAATTAGCAAAATTTGTCAAGAGACGTCTATGACATGGGTTCAAGCCTTGCCTATAGCTTTACTGAGAATCTGCATATAATCGTAGTGGAGGGATAACATCAGTCCCTATGAAATACTGTATGGCAGATCATATCAGGTTCCACATGTTCCAGGTGAAATTCATATGAGGGGGAAACTTAATTTACAGAGATATCTAATGGCTTTAAGTTCCACTTTGCAGAAGTTCCAGAATTACATCATGTTATCCAGACCCATAGGACTGGACGCACCTGCACATCTGTTCCAACCTGGAGACTGGGTCTATGTTAAGTAGTGGGACAGTGATCCTTTACAGGCCAAGTGGAGAAGACCATTCCAAGTCCTGCTGACTACCCACACTGCAGTCAAAGTCACTGGCAAAGGACCCTGGATTCACTACTCTAGAGTTAAGAAGGCTTCTGCTCCTGAAACAACTGGAAAAACAGAGACTGATAAAAATGGAGATGATGTGATTTAAATAGTTCTGTGCTTAAAGAACTGCTCATAATGGTTGTAATCATAATTCTTGTTTACATGATAGTTGACTGTGCAAACATCACTGTTGTTAGATATTTACTGTCGTTAGATATATACTGCTGTTAGATACATACTATTAGTAGATATTTAGAATAGACTCTGCAAGGTAGAGGCCTTGTCAAGTCTCTAAAGGAGGGGGAATGATGGCTCATGATTTTAGCTTTTATATTTTTCAGATCCTGTACTGCTTTAGTGTATAACTCTAAAAGTCTATAGCCTATCAGCTACTGTTCTCCCGTTTTATTCAGACAAAACAATTCCTCTAGGCCTGAAACTCAGGGACACCTTACTGTCTCAGGCCCCAAAAAGTATAAACAGAAGTGAGTTGGTGGGGGAGCAAACTGGGGGTATATGACTTCATTACCTGAAGCTGTAGCTAGAGAATTAACCCCTGATATGTAAATGGACCAAACTTAAATCTGTATGAAAAACTCAGGACCATTGTCCAACTTGGGTGTAGCCCCTCAGAGGCTTTTCACTGCCCAAGGTGTACCTATTGAAGGCCTTTAATAAATATCTGCTTTTACTCTCTTAATCTTGTCTAGCTTCTGTTCTAGGTAGCCACTCCAAGGCATCACTTGAAAGCCATTTTTGCCATGAAACAAAGTAAGCTCAAGGGACCTGCCCAGGAAATTCAGTTCTTAGGAATAAAATGGCAAGATGGGCATCATCAGATTCCAATGGATGTGGTCAGTGAAATAGAAGCTATGTCCCCACCAACCAGCAAGAAGGAAACACTGACTTTCCTAGGCTCTATGGGTTTTTGGAGGACGCATATTTTGGAGTACAGTCAGATTGTAAGCCCTCTCTGCATTATGTGACATGGAAAAAAAATTATTTCAAGTGGTGCCCTGAACAACAGTAAGCCTTGGAACAGATCAAACAGGAGATTGCTCACACAGTAGCCCTTGGGCCAGTCAGGACAGGACAGGGCAGGATGTGAAGAACTAGCTCTACACTGCAGCCAGGGACAATAGTCTTTCCTGGAGCCTCTGCTAAAAAGCACCTGGAGAGACTTGTGGATGACCCCTGGGGTTCTGGAGTTGGGTATAGTAAGGATCTGTGGCCTGTTATACCCCAAGTGAAAAAGAGATACTGGCAGCTTATGAAGGGGCTCGAGCTGCCTCAGAAGTGATTGGCACCAAAGCCCACCTGCTGCTGGCACCCCAACTACCAGTGCTGGGCTGGATGTTTAAAGGGAAATTCCACTCCACACATCATCCTACTGATGCCTCGTGGCGCAAGTAGATCATTCTGATCACATAGCGAGATTGAATAGGAAATCCCAGTCACACAGAGATTTTGTCTCTCTTAATTCTCCTGTCTGGCTGGAGAAAGAGCTGAACAGACAGGTGTGGTTGTATTGGTTTTGCACAGCCTGTTTTTTTGGTAGCAGGGGGGCCACAGAAGTGGCTTCTGTGAGAAGCTGCTAGAAGCTTCCCCCATGTCCAGCAGAGCCAATCCCTGATGGCTCTGAAGATGGATGTGCTGCTAGCCAAAACTGGGCCAATGAGAGAGGTTGATAACGCCTCTGTGATAACATATTTAAGAAGAAAATCAAAACAAAGTGGGGCACGCGCAGTTTCTTCTTCTAGTCAGAGAAGAGGAGGACATGAGAACATGTGAGAAAAACAACATGGTGACACCAAGGTCAGTGGAGAAGGAGGGGGAGGAGATGCTCCAGGTGCCGGAGCCGAGACTCCTCTGCAGGCCGTGGTGAAGACCATGGTGAAGCAGGTTGTCCCCCTGTAGCCCATGGGGATCCACAGGGGATGCAGAGATCCACTCGCAGCCCATGGGGGAGGTGCTCACACCAGAGTGGGGGGGATGTCTGGAAGAGGCCGTGCTCCAGTGGAAGACCCAGTGGAGAGAAGGGGTCCTTGTTTCCAGGCTGGAGCAACCTGTCCTTGGAGGACTGCACCCTGTGGAAGAGTGACCCATGTTGCAGCAGTTTTGGGAGAACTGCTGCTCATGAGATATGGAGCCACGCTGGAGAAGTTCGCAGAGAACTGCCTCCCATGGGAGAGACCCCATGGCCTTACAGGGGAAGGACTTCTTTCCCAGAGCAGCAGAAGAAAATCTCAGTGAAGAACTGACCAAACCCACATGCCCTGTCTCCCTGTGCTGTTGCTGGGAAGGAGGGAGGGCATTGGGGGAAAAAACGGTGTTTTAAGGGCTTATTTTACTTCTCATTATCCTTGTCTTACTCTGTTAGTAAAAAATTCACTTTGCAACTTTAAGTTGAGCCTGTTTTGCCTTTGAAGTGTTTTCTCCCAGTCCTTATCTCACCTCATGAACCCTTCATTTAATTTTTTCTCTCCTCTGCTCAGCTGTGTCAGGGGAGGGTGAATGAGCAGCTTTCGTGGGTGCCTGGCATTAGGCCAGGGTCAAACCACAATAATGGTTTACAGTTTGTTGCAGACAATTGCATTACAATACTGTGCCTTTAACTGCTCCTGTTCTGAAGTTTGTGGAACTGGTAACTCAAAATCAGAAAGTGTCCGAATCATGGATGGCAGCCCTGGATGTGAGGGATATGGTTTTTATGGAAGAGGCATATCTTTTACATCCAGGGTTTTAACTTCTGGAACATGACAAAGCGCAATTCGTACTTGCCTGGAAGGGAGTGCCATACACCTTTAACAGACTCACACAGGAATATAAACATTCACCCACGATTACACATGTTGCACTTGCTGAAATTTTAGTCTCACTCTCCCTGGATATTCTGATCGGAGGAGACAGCCCCTGAAACTGTAGCAAAAGCTGCAAGTCATGTAGCAAGCACTTTATTAAGTGGAAGTTGAGATTCCGCCTGAATGTCAAACCCCTTTTTTTAATTAGCACTGCCAGTTGCATTTTCAACCAGGCATATTTCCTTTCTTTTCTGTTTCACAAGAATGCTGAATGAACAGTATGTGTATAGATGGATTAGGCTACACTGACCTTGAGCGTATACAAGGAATGCTGTCATTAGTTTTGTCTGTAATACTATTTCTGCTCTGCATAATCATCTAGAAACCTAAATTTTAAAGACAGCAAACCAACAGGTTGGATTTATGATATTATTCTGTGTCCTGACAATGCAATTCCCCTTGACTCATAATCAAGACACAGAATGGCCATGGTCCCAAGCTTATGTTAAATATACCAGAAGTGTTCAGATTCCACAAAAAAGTAAGGCCAACCTGAACCTTGCTCTTGTGGTTGCACATGATCTTAAAATTGATGGAAAGGGAATTTAGATAACTCATGATAACCATGACATTTCTGAAATATTAGCATTCCAAGCAATTCCCAGGGAAGAAATAAAAACTAGGGTGCAGAGCAATCAATGAGTTTACTCGCAAAAAACCCACTGCAATTAAAATATACTATACTGATTTTACTAAACCAAATAACAACAAAAAATCAGTGAAGTCTATCCCATGGGCAACAGTCCTCCTCAAACTGCTGCAGCATGGGTCACTCTTCCACAGGGTGCAGTCCTCCAAGGACAGGCTACTACAGCAGGGGTCCTCTCTCTGCGGGTCTCCCATGGGCTCACAGCCTCCTCCCAGGCATCCACCTGCTCTAGCGCAAGGCTCCTCCATGGGCTGCAAGTGGATCTCTATCCCTGTGGATCTCCATGGGCTACAGGAGCACAGCTGCTTCACCATGGTCTTCACCATGGGCTACAGAACATTCCTGGCTCCGGTGCCTGGAGCACCTCCTCCCCCTCCTTCTTCACTGACCTTGGTGTCTGCATAGTTGTTCCTCTCACATGTTCTCTCCTCACTCTTCTCTGGCCGCAAAAACAACTGTGCAACAACTTTTTTTCTTTCTTCTTAGATACCTTATTACAGAGGCATTACCACCATTTCTAATTGGCACAGCCTTGGCCAGTGGCACGTCCATCTTTGGAGCCACCAGAGATTGACTGTGCCAGACATGGAGGAAGCTTCCAGCAGCTTCTCCCTGAAGCCCCTCCACTACCAAAACCAGGCCATGCAAATCCAGTACAGAGAGGGTGGCCATGCAAAGAAAAGTATATACTTCTAGACATACCTATGCCTAACCTAAATTTGTTTACAGTGGCACTGCACAACAACATGATCTTTTATGGGCAAGAATGGATCATCACAGATGAGAGTGGAAATGTCTTGGGGTGATTTAATGATGAAACTTTATTCCCTAATCATCTGCTTTATGCCCAGAAATGGTTGCTGTATCTTTAAGATGAACCAGGGGGCAGGGTTGGAGCCTTGGAACCCAGGCTGCAGGTTCTGTTCAAACTCTCTCTCTCTCTCTCTCTCTCTCTCTCCGGCGTGGTCAGCAGCTACACGGATTGTTACTTCATTGCCTTTGCTGGAATAATTTTCACCAACTTAGGCAAGAACCTTCTGGGTTTTTTGGGTTTTTTCCTTCCCCTGGCCTGGAGGTTTTTGGCAGCTTTTGGGGTTTTTTTTCCTTGAACTGTCTTGGTTTGTTTTTTCTTCAGTCCGAGGAGCCTGTGTGGGTGACCCTGGCTGGTCTGAACCCCAGGAAAGACCAAGCCGGCGAAAGAAGGGATGTTAAACTCCACCAACTTCACCTGCTGCAAGGAGAAGACCCACGCCAGAAATCCAATAGGTTCCCAACTGCTTCATTGTTACAATTTGCTAAGTATTAATTGGCTTTTGCTATTATGTATTTACTTTTGCAAATTATTATAAATTGTAACCACTTTTGTAGATATAATGCAAATTGTAATTGCTTTTGTGGACAGTATAACAAAAATTGTGCATGAAACAAGGCTATCACAAGATGTAAGTGTGCTTGCAAAAGATGTATCACAATGTGAAAAACAAGGTTCACTTTCTTAGTAAAATTTATAAGTTTAACAAAAATTAAAAAAAGAGACAATATGGAGACAGACAAGCAAAAAATAGTTAACAGCCAGGTCCCTGGCATTCAGCCATAAAGTACGATTTGCTAACAAAGACTTGTTCCTTAAAAGCATCAACTTGTTGCATATTCATGAATTCTCATACATGATTCAAACATTCCTCTCGAGTTTGGATGTTTCTGCTTAATTTCAACTTTCCCCCCAACCATTCCATCCTGCAAATCAATTCTCCAGTGGCTCCACTCACACTCCAGATAACAGAGGTTCAATAAATTCCTCCCCTGGGGCTCTGGTCACTGTCATCTTCATCTGGATAAGATAATCCAGGAATGCAAGGGGGGATTTTCTGATTATCTTTCCATTCCCTGGGTTACATTTACAAAAGCAGTCTTTATTTTAATACCTTACTATAGCCTAAGAAATACATTTATCATACTACTATTTCTAAGTTTTGTTAATAAAATAAACTATTAATACAACAAAGTTTTTCCAGCATAATACATAGAGTATTAATTTTTAATATTTGCGAAAAGTCAAAAATATAATATGTACTTATAACAACAAGATAGGACTGTTACAGAATTCCTCAGGGAAGGTGGGCATGATGTATACCTAGGCCTTGAACTACCAGAGCTGAGGCCTTCACAAAGGCCTAACTGAGGCCTTGAAGCCTGTGACGCAGTTAAAAATACTTAGCCGAGTGTGGCGCAGTTAGAAATTAGTAGTTAAGGTGTCAGGGAAAGATAATAAGGTTGTGAAGGTCATTGAGTAGAATTGTTAGTAAGCACTTGATAGCCACCTTAAGAGTAAGTAAAATAGAGTGTGTTTTCATACTTCTCTCTGCTGTATGCCAATGAAAAGCCACTGTAAATGTAAACTATATAGAAATGTATAAAAGCAGCCATCTTAGTCGAAATAAACCAGAACATAACATTTAACCACATTGGCTCCATCTGCGTTCTCTGTACAGTCCAACTTCTCTTTATCTCAGGCAACCCTGCAACATAGGACTGCTCTTGCAAAATGTATAACCAAGAGAGCACAGGCAGAGAACAAGATACCATAAAAGGAAAATACCAGGTCTAAAGTGGCATCAGAAGATCACCCCGGACTGGCTCCCTGATGGGCCCTCAGAGACTGTAGCTGTGGACTTGTGCAGTGCTGTAGTAACCTGAGGCAGAGTTGAGGTAAACAAGCTCTGAGAAATGTGCAAAGTCATTTGGGGAAGTAATGCAAATGAATTATTAAAAAAATATGAATATTGATCTAATACCGATATCCAACTATGACGGACAAAGACCTCTAACACATTAAAGTTAGAAAGTGTATGTTTATTATGACACCAGGCAGCGTGTGGGGATAGCTCCCAAATACACACGCACAATTTACAGATGATCACAGGGTCTTTTTATGTACAGGAGTATTGAATGTCCAAAACACAAATCCATATTCATAACTCTGGTACATCCCATTCCCCACTTCATATGGTAATTAGCCAAAAAGCTATTAAGCATGCTGTCCTGGGTTGACGGTGCCTCCTATCCCAATCGCGCAGCTTTATCTCTGTGTACTACACTGTTATGTCTAATAGCTGCCCCACCTCAGCGGGCTGTTTTGCCGCGGTGGGGCTACTTGTTCTTTTGCTTTGCTGCTAGCTCGGCTTTGCTGCTGGCTTTGTTTTTGCTTTTGCTTTTGTTTTTGCTTTTGCTTTTGCTGGTTTTCGCTGCTTTCAGGGTTTTTTTCCTTTTTCTCTCCCTTTTTTCTTTCCCCCCTCCCGAAGATCATTGGACCGGCTCCGGACCTGACCTGGGAATATCTGGGGGTCCCCGATGCCTGAGACAGAAGCTCTGCGCCCTCCCTTCACAGCAACTGCTTGAGTATTTTTCTTTTCCCTTGTGTTGGGGAGTGTTTTTGTTTATTTGTCAATAAATAGGTTTTTTCCACTTCTCCTCCGAGGAATTCCTTCTCAAACCCAGAGCTGGGGGGGTAAGGGGTGGTGGAGGTTTGTTTTCTGGGGGGCTCCTTCTGGAGACCTTCCCCTAATTTGTCCTAAACCAGGACACATGCGTAGTTTGTTCTTCGAAATGGGTCAGTGGTCCTTTTTATGGGACAAGGTCTCAAAATGATGAAGTAAGATGGGTCTTCCTCACTTTGACTTTTTAACCTTTTAGTGTTGTGTGACAACTGAATCCTGTTTTTGCAGGACTGTTTGATTTATGATTGTATTGTATTCTTGGAGTCTATTGATGAGTCAGAATACACAAACATAGTTTGACAGGCCTCATGATTTATCAGTTCCTTAAATCCAGCTTCTGTTAATAGAGGGAAGTTTATCTTACCTCAGCAATATCTAGTTTAACTAAAGTCTTTAATTCTTAAAAATTAATGTCTCATTCCCCACTTCTTCTTTAAAGTGAGTAAATTCCTTTACTCAATATATAGAATCTTCCTCATCTATCCAAGCCGTACAGCTAGTGTCTCTCAAGACCAAGCCATATGCCTTTGACAGTGAAGTTAAGGTTGCTACTCATTGTAGCATCCTCCAATTCCAAACAAGTATCACAACAGATAAAACTAAACTTATACTAACCAAAATAAGCAACACAACTATAGGGTGGACTAAGGCATTTAGTATACCGGTTGCTGTCGGAGACCACCCAAAAAGCACATCCCACCAATGATGAGACAAATGTTCCTCAAGCCTTTTAAAAACTCCTTTGATGGTCTCTGTGTCATGGTGTATTGTAATTAATGTCTTTTTCCCCCTTCTCTAATTTCCTTTAAGATTTCTCTCAATTTGGGATATTTCATCAATTGAGTGACTAAAGTCAAATTCATTCCTATGGGCACAGGCAGTATCTTCTGCACAGTGGTTAGGTTAGCCTTTATATATTGATGTGATATTACAGGTGCCCGATAGGAAAAATAACATCCCTTAATTCTAACAAAATTGCAAACACACGGATTGGGTCTCATTTACAATTTGGTTGTCTATCCTTATGATGGGGCATGCTGTCCTTAGACAGACACAACCTTGTCCTGTATACACCAGTGGAGTTTTCTGTTTGCCTGGATGCATTTCAAAGTGACAAATATTTTGGTCCATATCCAAACAAGTGTCTTTGTCACCTTCTAATGTCCCTTCACATATGTATCCCAGCTGTCTCCTCGCAGTACAGGGCTCTAGATTAACGGTTTGCCATTTTCTTTTAATTTCTCTTGCCCACATCCTGTGTTCAGAAGGGTACAATACAGTTCCCTCATGGTTTAATCCTAAGGGGACTATTGGATGTTTTAGGTTCACTGAGGCATCGTGCATAGTTAAAACAAAGGCTGTCACTATACTAGTCACAGGGTTATAGGTGAAATTGACCAGCACCCACCAAGACTGAAGCTCCTTCTCCATATCAGAGGCATTGTCCCAAACAATTTTGCGAATTTCAGCAGGGAATGTTCCCTCTCCGCCTTCTCTGATAACTGTGGCAGCCACTGATTGCATCTACAGTTGTGCCTGAGTACACCCTAGAGCCAGCGAAATGTTTTCACTAGCTGTACCTAGCGCATTAATTATTACCTCATGATCTCGCTCCTCTGTGTTTTCCCATTCTGGTAGTATTTGGGTCAATTTCCAATGATTGTTACCCAGTGCGAGTAGAGAGGATTGCAAAGGTTGCTGTAGTTGGACTAAATCATTCTCTACAGAGGCTAATTTATTCATTAGTACTTCTGAATCTATGGTATTTAGTACTTCCAATCCTGTTCCTAGCACCCCAGTGAGATCTCTCTTACTTCTAAAATTAGGAGGCATACTTCTTTGGAGCCAAGTGGTCCAGTCCATAAAGGAGTTCTTGAGAAATGGAGCACATTCTGGTCGAACATGAGAAGCATTTACCTGTACTCCCATTTCTACTTGTTTTATAGACCACTTTGGGTTAATTATCAGCTTCTGAACTCCTGTCTTTTTAATAGCATATGGGCCAATTTTGGTAATCACAGGAGTTATTTGTTCCTCTACTTCTGGGATAGCTG
>JANPWX010018184.1:0-10547 GCA_024734555.1 Trochalopteron elliotii | reverse complement strand
GAGGGCTGTGATGGGCAGTGAGGGCTGGGAGAGGAATGAAAAGCCCTTTTCTCAGCCCTGAGGGGACTGTGAGGGGGATGAGGAGCCGCTTCTTCAACCGTGAGGGATCTGTGAGGGGTGAGAGGGGAGTGAGGGCGACGATGGCACCGAGGAGCCTTTTCCCCAGGGCTGAGGGGAGATTTAAGGAGAGATCTCAGGGCTGTGGGGGCATTGGGGGGTGTTTCAGAGTTATGGGGCAACAACTGGGGGGTGTCAGGGCAGCAGTGGGACCGAGGAACCCTTCCCTGGCACTGAGGTTTTCAGGGGAGCAAAGAAATCCCCCTGACTTCCCCAAGTGCTGGAAGCAGCTGTGCCAAACCCTCTGGAATAGGGCTTTGGGCCACAGGGGTAAAACTGCACCTGAAGTGCCCAGAAATCTGGGAGATTTTGGGGGTTTGTGGCTCTGGGTTAATGATTGGGTTGGAGCAGGAGAGAGTCCTGCAGCTCCAGGGCTTCCCTGGCTGAATTCCTGGAGGAACAGTAGAAAGTGAAGTTAAAATTAATTTAGGAAGGATCCAGGCATGAGGTGTAGGGCCAGGCTTGTCTCTGCTTCCCTCTCCTTCAAAAAAGAAAAAAAAAAAAGCTTTTAATTTCAGCTGGAACCGGGATTCAGAAGAGAATTCCCACACTTTGCTTTGCTGGGAGGGTGGATCTTGAACCAGAAATGCAGGAGAAAGGGCAAATGGAAGTATTTTCTGTTGTTTTTGTGTTCGGGGAGGAATTTTGACAGCAGAATTTTGACAGCAGAATTTGCAGATCCTGTTTAGAGTGCCCTGATTAAGCCAAGCTCTGCCTGTTGATCCATGTTTATCTCGTTTTTTTTATGCCTCTGCTGTGCCTTTTAGATCTGTGTTTGGGGGTGTTTATCCTGGCTGGAAGAATTCCTCCTGATCCTGAGGGATCTCCAGCTTTGTCTCTGCAATCACTTGGTTGATATTTCCACTTCTCTCCCTGCTTGGGGATCAGCCCTGAATTTCACTCGTTATTTACAGCCAAAACTTCACGTGGTGGAGGGAAAATGAGGCTGGAGCCCTCAGTTCCCTGTAATTATGGAATTCCAGGTGCTGAGCAGCCCTTCCAGTCCTTCCAGTTGGCTTTGGGGGTGAAAAACCTCCACTGCTGCCTGGAAAAAGCAGCTCCCCACTCCCCAGGGTCTCTGGGATGCAGATTTGGGAATTTTGGGATCATCCCAAATCCGAGCCCGGCCTCGTTGGAGGCAGAAACTCCCCGTGGGTGCTGCAGCTCCACCCCAGAGCCCAGAAAATCCTTCCCCAGGGGTTTAATTCCATTCCCACCCAGTCTTTGGGGTCTCGTGGAATTTTAAAAACACCTGAGGGGTGGAAGGAGTGGGAGCTGAGCTGGTGAAACACCGGAATATCCCAAAAGTTCCTCTCCTTCCTGAGCTGTTTTCCTAAATTATCTCAGTTTTTGGCAGGAAAATCCCCCCATTTTTGACCTGTTCCAAACCCAGCTGAGGCTTCCTGGGGTGACCCAGGAGAGGCGAAGTTTGG
This sequence comes from Trochalopteron elliotii, assembly GCA_024734555.1. NCBI lineage: Eukaryota > Metazoa > Chordata > Aves > Passeriformes > Leiothrichidae > Trochalopteron > Trochalopteron elliotii. Next base: position 8,997 of record JANPWX010018184.1, on the reverse strand, counting down.
CAAACATGGAAATGGCAACATTTATGTTGACATAATATACGTTATAAAAATAAAACAAAAATAAAAAACGACCATATAAAATCCCACGCTGCAAATCACACAAACTACTAAAAAAAAAAAATAAGTCAAACCAACTCACTGGAACCAAAACCGTTCAATTAACCCTAAACCTTACTAAAAAAAACCAAAACAAAACTTTACCTCTGTACTAATTAATAAATAATAACCAATACTCTGTAAAAATAATTTAAAAAAATGAAAAACTAATTAACAATAAAAAACTAATAACAATAACTACTAATAAAAACTAATAACAATAAAAAACTCAATTTAAATTACGAAAAAAAATCACTACCAAAATAAAAAAGCCTATAAAAATCTACTATATAAATACCCAATGTCCCCAAAAATAAAACTAATAAAACCCACCAAAAAACAATGACCAAATCAATCAAACCACAAAAATAAAAAATAGCAAAAATAAACTTAAATTAACAATACAAAAAAAAAAAATTTTCCTAACTCAATAAACTCATAGTACCTCAAATCATCAAAATAAAAATACCACCTCTAAATAAACCCAAACCCAAAAAAATAAATGTAACCATTTACAGGTTGGCTCCTGTTGGAGTGGGGATTTCAGCTCCTTCCAGCTGCTGCTGCAGCTGGGGTGGATAAAAGGGGATTGTTCAGCTGGAAAAAGGACTGAAGGCTTTGTAAACACACAGAAATAATAATAATAAAAAAATATCTTGGAATTAATCACGATTTTCCAGGACTTTGCCGGGTATTTTTAATGTTACTTTTCATTTTTACCCTCTTTTTTTTTTTTTTTTGCCACCACCACACGTTCGGAGCTGGAATTGACATGCTCCTTGCAGGAATCCTGGAGTCAGGGGGCTCCTTGTGGGATAAATCTGCAGTTTTTATGGTTTTTTGGGGATTTTTATTTTTGGCCTCTGCTGCAGATTTGTTGTTTTTCCACGGTGGGACACGGCGTCCTGCCGTGAGCACGTGGAGCTGAGCTTGTTATAAATGAATAAATGCTCTTTATTACAAGCTCATCCCCAACAAAACCTCCCCTGCTTTCCCTGGGATTGAAGGAGGAGCAGGACAAACCCTTCTGTTCCTCCCAGTTTTTATTTGGATGTTTGCAGGGAGGGAAGGTTTTGTTTCCCTTTGAGCTCAATATTATCCAAATATTTGGGTCTGCTGGGGAGTGGGGGGAGAGTCGTGCTCCAACTTCCAGCCCTGCTTTGAACTTTTATTGAATTTATTTTTATTTATCTCGTTCCGAGGGTGCTGGGAGGGTTTTATGTTTTACCCAGGAGCTGATTTGGTGCTGGTACCTGCGAGCTCCTCTCTCCTTGCCCTAGCTGGGGCTCTTTGGGGTCGTTTCCTTTTCCTTTGTGTCCCTGCGATGATTTGGAGTTGGATTCCCTGTCGGAAATCCTTGGATTGTGTCTGCTGGAGCAGCTCCTGCTCCGGGGCTGCTGGGGGTGGGGTAAATCCACAGGGATTTGTGTTTTTATGGATGGTTTGGGGTGTTGTTTGAGCCCAGGGTGGGGCTGGAGCTGTCCAGGCTCTCCCGGGTTTTGTTCCCCTGGCTCAGGGTTTAGGGTCAGATTGTTTTAGGGAAGGAGGAGGAGATTTGGGGGAATCCCTGAGGTGAAAACCTGCAGCTCCAGAGCTCAATCACCCCAAGCTTTCAGTAAGTCACCACTTTTAGTTCATTTCCCAGTCAAAATGGTTTCAAACCCTGTGTTTTTCAGGCCATATTTTGGCCCTGAGCTGCCCCTGGAGAGCTGGGCCAGGGCTTGGGTGGGGGTTTGGATTGGGTTTGGAATCAGGTTTGGATCAGGGTTTGGATTGGGTTTAGATCAGGTTTGGATCAGGGTTTGGATTGGGTTTGGATCAGGGTTTGGATCAGGGTTTGGATTGGGTTTGGAATCAGGTTTGGATCAGGGTTTGGATCAGGGTTTGGATCAGGTTTTGGATCAGAATTAGGTCAGGTTTGGGATCAGGGTTTGGATCAGGTTTGAATCAGGGTTTGGATCAGGGTTTGAATCAGGGTTTGGATCAGAATTGGATCAGAATTAGGTCAGGTTTTGGATCAGGGTTTGGATCAGGTTTGGGATCAGGGTTTGGATCAGAATTGGATCAGAATTAGGTCAGGTTTTGGATCATGGTTTGGATCAGGTTTTGGATCATGGTTTGGATCAGGGTTTGAATCAGGGTTTGGATCAGAATTGGATCAGGGTTTGGATCACGTTTGGATCAGGGTTTGGTTCGGGATTTGGATCAGGGTTTGGATCACGTTTGGATCAGGGTTTGGTTCGGGGTTTGGATCAGGGTTTGGATCAGAATTGGATCAGGGTTTGGATCACGTTTGGATCAGGGTTTGGGTCCGGGTCAGGAAACTCGAGGGGCTCAGGGTCTGCTCTCCCCACACCCAGCTCGGATCATCAGCAGCGATTTTGGGCCAGGAACAGCAAACCTTGACTCAGCATCCAGGGCATTTCTGCTGAGTCACCGGGGCAGGCTCAGCAGGGAGCAGCTTTTTGCTGACTCCAAGCCCCAAGTTCCCCATTTCTGTGAGAAATGTGGGTTGGAGGTGCAGGAACCTGGGGCAGCAGGAAGTGGGGGGAGGTGGATTTTGGGGAAGTTGAGGGCTCAGATCTGTCACCAGACCCTGGGACAGCACTTTGGGCTGGGATGACTCTGCACTTGTGGCCACGGGATCTGCCCTGCTCCCAAATCCCTCCTGCCAGCACGGGGGGATTGCTCATGGAGGGTCCCGTGGGGTCCTGGGTGGGGGAATCCAGCCTGTCCTCAGCAGGAAATGTGGGCAGGGGGGACAGGAGGGGCTGGGGGGCTGTTCTGGTGTCCCTGCTGTCACCTGCACAGGTGTCCTGCTGTTCCCTGCTGTTCCCAGNNNNACGTCCCTGCTGTCACCTGCACAGGTGTGCTGGCGCTCTGGGCCCTAATCACCCATGTGATGTACCTGCAGGATTACTGGAGGACCTGGTTAAAGGGGTTGAGGTTTTTCCTCTCGGTCGGGATCCTCTTCTCCGCCCTGTCCGGGCTGGGCTTCTGCACCTTCCTGGCCCTGGCCATCACCCAGCACCAGTGTGAGTACTGGGGGGACTGGGAGTGCTGGGGGAGGGGGTGGGGACACAGCAGGGCTGGGGGTTCTCCTGCCACCTCCTCTTTTGGGGACAGCCTGCAGGGACCTGCTGTGACATCGACACCACTCCCTACCATCCAAAAAAACCTGCAATCGCCTCATTTTCATGGCAAAACCTGCCAAAAAACCTGGGAATTTCCTCATTTCCATGGCAAAACCTCCCCAAAAACTGGGAATTTCCTCATTTCCATAACAAAACCTGCCAAAAAAAAACCTGGAAATTTCCTTATTTCCATGACAACTCCCAGGTTTTCCTCATTTCCATAACAAAACCTGCCCAAAAACTGGGAATTTCCTCATTTCCATAACAAAACCTGCCCAAAAAACCTGGAATCGCCTCATTTCCATAACAAAACCCCCTAAAAACCCTGGGAATTTCCTCATTTCCATAACAAAACCTGCCAAAAAAACCTGGAAATTTCCTTATTTCCATGACAACTCCCCCCCCAAAAAAAAAAAAAACCTGGGAATTCCCTTGTTTCCCTAACAAAGCCCCCCAAAAACCTGGGAATTCCCTCATTTCCTTGCCATTTCCATCCCTCCTGGAGCAGCTCCAAGCCCTCAGCGCCGACTCCTCATTCCCAACTCCAAACCCCTTGAACATTCACAAATGAATCGTGCAGATCTCCCAGGGGGCTGGGATTTCCACCAAAGCCCTGGTTTATTTTTTATTTTTTATTATTTTTTATTTATTTATTTTATTTGTTATTTGTTATTTGTTATTTGTTATTTTTTTATTTTTTTTAATTTTATTTTTATTTTTTATTTTTTATTTTTTATTTGTTATTTTTTATTTGTTATTTGTTATTTGTTATTTTTAAAATTTTTTTAATTTGTTATTTGTTATTTGTTATTTGTTATTTGTTCTTTTTATTTGTTTTGTTATTTGTTATTTGTTATTTTTAAAATTTTTTAAATTTGTTATTTGTTATTTGTTCTTTTTATTTGTTGTTTGTTATTTGTTATTTGTTATTTGTTATTTTTAAATTTTTTATTCGTTATTTGTTATTTGTTATTTGTTATTTTTAAATTATTTTTATTTGTTATTTGTTCTTTTTATTTGTTATTTTTTATTTGTTATTTGTTATTTGTTATTTTAAAATTCTTTTTATTTGTTATTTGTTATTTTTTATTTGTTATTTTTTATTTGTTATTTGTTATTTGTTATTTGTTATTTGTTATTTGTTATTTTTTATTATTTGTGGTTTTTTTAATTTGTTATTTGTTACTTTTTATTTTTTATTCTTTCCCCTTTCTGCCAGCCCTGACTGACCCCAAGAGCTACTACCTGTCGTGTGTGTGGAGTTTCATGGCTCTCAAGTGGGCGCTGCTGCTCAGCCTCTACTCGCACCGGTACCGCGCCGAGTTCGCCGACATCAGCATCCTCAGCGACTTCTGAGCCTGCCCGGAAAGGTGTTTGGGGCAGGGAGGAGAGGCTTGGGCACACAGCAGGAGCCCCCTCCAGGCTCCCCGGGGCTGTCTGTCCGTCTGTCTGTCCGCACAGGGGGGTTTTCCTGCTGCTTTTTCCTCGCTGCTCCTTCCCCCCGGGAGGGAGGGGAGGGGGAAGGTTTGGGGCTCTCTCCCCCACCCTGCTGTGCTGCTGTCAGGGGAATTAATCCACAAACGCCAGAGGTTGATGTTCGAAAAGGAGACAGAGGAGTCCTGTGACTTTATTCCAATAAAGGGAGAGGCCGTGGGGTGTTTTCCCCTGGGGGCTCTCAGATTTTGGGGGATGCAGCCTCCTATTTATCCCAATTTCCCTCTCTCTTTCCCCATTGGCTGAGGTACTTGAGAGTTCCAGACTTCCCAGAGTGCCTAATACCTGAAATTCCCCTTTAATGTAAACCCCCCCGCTTTTAATTTTTAATTCTTTACGGAATTTATGGAGTTTTCCCCATTGTTTCTTTCATCTTTCAATATCCAATTTCATTTATCAGCCAACCCGCAGTTCGTTTGTAAAGGCAAACAATCCAATTTCATTTATCAGCAAACCTACAGATAATTTGTAAAGGCAAATTTCTTCTTTTCCCCTTCATCAATCAGTGGAATCCTTCCCATTGTTAATCTTTTATCTCTCAAGTGCTGGTTTTATCTACCCAGAGTTTGTTTGTAAAGACAAATCTGTCATTCCTCTCACTGCTGAGGGGGTGGCAGTCCCTGCCTTTGTCACTTTGTCCTGTGTCACCTCCCAGCCAGCTCCTGCCTCTCCAGGGCTTTTGGGGTTTGGGTTTTTTTGGGGGTTTGGTCAGCAGCACAGCTCATCCCAAATCTCCCAGGGTTGGGAATGCAGCTCCTGGGGCTCGTTTTTAAAAAGGAATCGTGTTTAACCATAAATGCAATATTTAAAGCTGGAACTTGCAGCAGCAGCTGTGTGGGGAAAAGGTGTTTGGGGGGTAAAAGGGGTGCAGAGCCAAGGCCTGACCTGCCTGAGCCTCAGGGAGAGGATTCCTGGAGGGAAAAAAAATGGTAAAAAAATATTTTTGTGGAAGCAGGAGCAGAGGGGAGGGGACAGGGGCTGCTGAGGTGACCCCATGGATTGAGGAGCACCTTTGGGGTGAGGCTGTGACCTGCTGGAGTCCCTAAACCCATCCCCTGGACTTCCCACCCCACATCCCAGCTTTGTAAAGGATCCTGTGTGTAAATATTCCCTCTATTTTTACATTTTCACCCCCGGGGGTGCCGGGCTCGGTGTCACCTTTGCTGTCACCTCGTGCCACCACAAATACAGCCCTTTGTCACCAGCCTGGCTGCTCTGGAATTCCCTGGGAGGAGGGGTGGGAAATGGCACCTTTGGGGGTGATGGGGAGGGTTTAACTCCTCACTTCCTCATCCACGGGGACTCTGAGGTGGCTTTTCCCCCCTCAGAAATCCTTTGGGATTTGGGGATTTCAGCCCAGAGGGATTTTTGGGGGATTTTCCATCCCTTTTCCCCTGGGTGTGTTCCCATTCCCAGCCCCATCCCAATCCCAGCCCTGGCCGTGGGGTGGAGTCCAGGGGAAGGGACACGTTGGGGACACACTGGGGACACCCCAGGGGCACATTGGGGACATGTTGGGGACACATTGGGGACACACTGGGGACACTCTGGGGACACATTGGGGACACTCTGGGGACACATTGGGGACACTCTGGGGACAGGTTGGGGACACACTGGGGACACATTGGGGACACNGGCAGGGACAATCTGAGTCCCCACAGAGACAGCCCTGGCTGAGGTCTCACTCCCAGGGAAATGTCCCAGCTGGAATTCCTGTTCCTGCCACTGGGACAGGAGAGCACAGAGATCCTGGTGGCTCCAAAAACTTCCCAAAGACATCCTGCAAATCCATCCCCTTGCCTTGACCCCTTCTCTCCCCACAGCCCCCACAAAGTCCCAGCCACCCCATCCCATTCTCCAGCCTTTCCCAGCCCCATTTTTCATGGAGTTGCCCATTTTTTCCCCCTTTTTCCCCCCTTCCTTACTCCCTGGTGCTGGGCAGCCTGAAGAACCTGCAGGAATTGGGGAGCTTCTGCTAGATTTTCAGGGATATTTATACTCCTGGATGGCCCCCATGGCTCCCAACACCTCACTGGGACCCACTGGGGAGGATTCTCAGCCCCTCCTGAGGGTCCAGCAGTGGCTCAATCCCACTTTTCCTGCCCGTGGAAGGATTCAAAGGCACCCGAAAAGGAAAAGCCACAGATTTTTTACATTTTCCCAATCTGCTCGCAAGATGTGGCCGGGGCGGAAGCGGCGCCTCAAAGGCTCCGGATGAGCCTTGTGGGGTTGGGGACCCTCCAGGTGGCTTTGGGGGGGCAGAGGGAGGTGCTGGGGACACTGTCCTGGTGGGCAGGGACACAAATCCCAGCTGGGTGTCCCCCAAATGTGGCTCTGGGGGGTGTCCCTGAGCTGCAGAGCTGCAGCAGAGGGACCCATGGGTGGTGGTGGTGGCCTTGGGGACAGGCTGGGCTTGGGGACAGACTTGGAGGGACCTTCAGGAGGGTCACAGTTCCCTATTCCCAAGGAAATCATTCTGAAAGTCTGGAACATTCCCTGGGAATGGGAAAGTGTGTCCCAAACCTTCCAGGACACGGGGATGTCACCACACTTGGTGTCCCTGCTCCCTGGATTTGCCCTTTGTTCCCTGGCTGGGGGAAAAAAAAAAAAACCAAAACAAAACAGAAAATCCCCCAAATTCCACCTCACTCCGGGCGTCCTGAGGGTCTGGAAGGGAGGGAGAGGGGTGAGGAAGAGCTTGGGTGGAAAAATCAGAAATTTCCCCAGATTCCACCTCACTCAGGGCGTCCTGAGGGTCTGCAAGGGAGGGAGAAGGGTGAGGGAGAGTCCCTGAGGAAGAACTTGGGTAGAAAAAATCAGAAAATCCCCCAAATTCCACCTCATTCACCCCATCCTGAGGATCTGGAAGGGAAGGAGAGGGGTGAGGAAGAGTCCCTTAAGAAGAGGTTGGGTGGAAAAATCAGAAAATCCCCCAAATCCCACCTCATTTACAGCATCCTGAAGGTCCAGAACGGAGGGAGAGAGGTGAGGAAGAGTCCCTGAGGAAGAGTTTGGGTGGAAAAATCAGAAAATCCCCCAAATTCCACTTCACTCACGGCATCCTGAGGGTCTGGAAGGGAGGGAGAGGAAGGAGAGGATGAAGGACAGTCCCTGAGGAAAAGTTTGGGGCTGGAGCCAGGAATCCCAAAGGAGTGTCCTGGCTCCCAGGGGTCGTGTCCAGCTGGGAGGACACTGGACACACGGACACGAGCCCAATCCTGCCTCTAATTCCTGAGGGAATCCTCCAGCTCCAGCCACATTTTTGGGTGAGAAGCAGCTCTGGGATTAAAAATCCCCAACAGAGAAGTTTTGGGATGAACTCGCCGGAGCTGGGGGAGCTGGAAAGGAGCCAGGGGCTGGGAGAGGAGGGGGAGAACATCACACACACAGAACTGGGAATGGTTATTTTTAGGACAATTCTCAGCTTGGAGAGCAACCAAGGGGATAAAACGGTTCAATATGGGCTCGGTGCTTAACGAGGAGGCTGAAAATCCCCAGAAGAGCCTTTGGGATGGGGTTTGTGCAGAGCCTGAAGGGGCCAAGGCACAGCTCGGGGTCACTGGGGGGTCCCTCTGCTCCTTTCCAGCCTGGAGCTGGGCTGGAACCTCTTCCTATGGAAGGGTCATTGATTTTCTTCCTCCTCAACCAGGAATGGGAGGGAAAGATGTGGGGAAGGGGCTGGAAAACCAGGACTGGGCTGAAATAACAAAAAGGAGAAGGAGCAGCAGCCCCTCTCCTCCTGCCTGTGCCTTGTGGTGGTTCTGAATTTAAGTTTTAAGTGGCTTTTAACCCTTTTTTTAGACCGACAAACCTCGGCCAAAACCATCCCCTCCAGCCCTCAGGAAACCCCAAATTCCACCAGACCCCCTGAGAACACCCAACCCCCCAAGGCACTGGGACATTTCCCTTCTCCAGCCTGGAAAAAAAATCCTTTTATTCCTGTTGATGGAGGAGGTGAGCAGCTGGAGGATTCCCCTTCCCTGATGGAGAAGAAAATGGGGAGAGGAGGAGCCCCGGGCTGCTCGTTGCTCCATCCCTTCCTCCTCCAACCCTTTCATCAACCCCAAAATTCAACGTCCACAGCCCCGAAACCTTGGGAGCTTTGAGCTGATTCATCAGCCCCATAAAACCCAACAATCGGAGAGAAACCCAACCCCAGCCCGGCCTCCCCCCTCGGCCCCGCCCGCTCCGGGGAGATCAAACGCCTTTTAATCGGAATAGAATTTCCTGGGACGAAATGAGGAAAATCTGTCGCTCTCATCCTCCCGCCCGC
>JANPWX010018183.1:499850-531944 GCA_024734555.1 Trochalopteron elliotii | reverse complement strand
GGCCGAGCCCGCGCCAACCCTGCCCTCCTGCCGCTCTCTCCAGCTGGCGGAGGACAGGAGCCGAGCACCCGAGAACCTGCGGCAGGCGCTGCCGTACCTGGAGCACCCACAGGAGCCCGTGCGGGAGGCGGCCGTCCGGTGCATTGGTGAGCCACAAGCCCGGTTTCGGTCCCTCCCTGCCCCATTGCAGCAGGATCCCGGCCAGGGGCCGTGACAGGCTGTGTGTTCGCAGGAATCGCCGGGATGCTCATGAGGGGGCAGCCGGAAGAGCTGCGGCTCATCTGTGAGAGTGAGTGAGGCCAACGGGGTTTCAGTGGGAGCTGGGAGGGGAAGCTGGGAGGGCTCAGTTCCTTGTGCAGACGAGGGGCAACATGGGGAGAGCACAAAGACATTTCAGGGGTCTGAGGGGAATTCATGGCCAGCACCTTCCAGCACCTGTTGTCTCCTGCTTCCTCCAGGCTGTGGCAAGAGCTGGGCGGGCTGGTCCTTTCAGGGGGTTCCCTCACTGAGACTGTGAGTCTTTTATCTGTTTCAGCCCTTCAAGCCCTTAGCACAGATGACAGCCCCTCCAACACAAACCTGATAGTTCAAGTCATGCTCGATGAAAGAGCTGCAGTACTAAGTTCTGGATCAAAAGAATCAGGACAGCAGCAGACCCCATGCAAGAGGAGATCACCTCGAGATCCAAGGAGATCAGCTGGAGCTGTAGGCACAGCTGATGCTGGGCACGCCTGAGTTTGCCTGGAAGGTCAGGTAGCTCCTGGCCTCTCCTCCTCTCTTTAATGGTTCCTCCCTGCAGCCCTCAGACCCTGCCTTCTCCTGCTCCCCAGCTCAATCTCCTGCTTTGCTTTCCACAAATAAACATTTCAGCTTCTTCACCTTAGTTGTATCTTTGTGGAGCTGAAGTGGAGCAAAACCTGAGCCCTGGAGCACACAAGGCCCTGTTTTTTCTGTGCTGCATTTTGTGCAGAGAGGAACAAGGGCAGATCAGGATGGAAAAGTCCCTGCCCTGAAGGTCCAGCTTCACACCATTGTGGAGTTAAAGGTCTTGCTGAGCACACAGAAAGGTCAACAGTAGGATAAAGACCCTGGATTTTAGAAGAGCCAACTTCAGTATTTTCTGAATCCAACTGAGAGGGATTCCACGGGAAGCAGCCACTGAGGGCAAAGGAGCTTGGAATACTGGAAGTGATTCAAGAATAGCTTCCTTGAAAGCACAGCAGTGGTCCTTCCCTGCAAAGGGAAAGAAAGAGGGCAGAACCAGAACCACCCTGATTTCCAGGGAGCTTTGGATGTACCAAAAATGAAACAAATGAAGGAGCAGCTGAGGCTGAGGCTGAGATCCCACCGTACTGAGTGCTGTCAGGCAGTGCTGGGATCTGGGTGCTGTTCAGATCCCCACAAGTGAGGAATCACAGCTCCTGCCTCACACACAGTCAGAAACCAAACAAGTGAGACCAGTGGGAGAAAACCCTTCCACTCTCTCTTTGGGTATGACTCCAAAACAGCCCCTGCTCCTTCCTCCAGCTGTGTTTGGGGTGTGCTGACCCCAGAGCCCAGTCTAGTGTCCAAGGACTGCTCAGAGCAGGCATGGACAGTGCTCTGTGCACACTGGAGAGTCCTGGAAGGTGCTTACAAGAGCACAGAGGAGAAGTCAGTGCTGACATTTTTTCACAATCACGCCATCAGAGCACAAAGAGGGATAAAGCACTTTTATTTACACTTACTCAGTCTGTAAAACCATGTGTACGCTGCCATCATTTAAAGTGCAAGCTACATGTCTTCTGAATAAACTGAAGGCATAACAGGTGCTGTGTAAGATAAAATACTGCCACCAGTAGTTATACAACTAACTACAAGTGCCAGTAGTGTAGTTCAAATCCTGACCAGCTTGGTGTGTTACTTCCTCTTGTATATTACCAGCCAAAAACATATTCCATTGCTTTAGATACAATACTTTCATCTTTCCTAGGAGTTTGTCTGTCAGAAACCACCTAGAAGGCATGGAGAAAAACAAAAAGAAAAAATACAGAGAATCAGTCAACATGTAGTTAACAATTTTTACACTAGCCTTTTATTTCTTCTTTTCCTAAGGGCTACTATATTTTGACAAAATGTGTTTGAAATATTTTCAAAACAAGCCCTTAATCTCTGGAAAAGTGACAAGTCACTGATTTAGTATTTTTTATCATTATTTTAGAGACTGAACAGACTGAACTTGTACTTGAACCACATCATTAAAGAACTGACAGCAAAAAATACAAGCTAAGGTCACACTGAAGTTAATGTCTGTAGAGCCTCATAGAGCTAAGGGGAGACAACACAAAAACACGTTTCTTTTTCCCTCAAAATACCTGATAGTCACTTGTGGAAGCCTTATATGCTGTTGCAAGAGGCCTCATTGTGGAAATCCTTGGAGTATTATTTGCAGGTTGTATTGGTGTGCCAGCAGCTTTTGTAGGTGGAGTGAAAATCGAAGACATTGAGGATGTAGAGCTTCTTTCAAAGTTTTCCATTACACTCTTAAATAGAGGGTTAATATAATGTAAACAAATATTGAAAAGCAGTATTCCAATCTTTATCATCTAAAATTATCTACTATTTAAATTTTTTTGATAAAACATTTGGATGACAGAAGGTAAAAGGTGTGTCAGTACAGAACATAGAGGTACACATGACCACCAAGCATTTTCCTCATTACAATCATTTACATGTTGAATTATGCCACTAAAATTTGCAATTCCAAAAGAAAAAAAAATTCAAGAGGTTAGGGAAAATAAAGACCAAAAGCAGAGCACCTTACATTTAACTAAAAGCAACTATTAACTTACTTTATCTATACAGGGCTTGACACCAATCATGATAGATTCACCAAAAATTCTTCCATCTTTGCTCAAGGCTTTCCGGGCTTGAAGCTTAGACTGATATCGAATATGCATCCAGTTTCCTGTGTTGGACATCTGAATGAGATTAAAATTGTTAAATGTAGTTTTTAAAATGCTTAATTCACAGTGTTTCCTGACAAAAGTGTCAAACTAAGACATACCACGTGCTTTAATATGTTTCCATACTGAGCAAACTGTAGTAGAATATAAGAAGCTGAGGCTTGAGGAAATCTGAAAGACAGAAAAAAATACTCAAAAAATTATGAGTAGTTTAAGAATTCAGGTGTTAAGATACAACCCTATGAAGCATTTACAGAAATCCAGAAGAGACCACTGTAATGACATCAGAAGCAGTGACTTGAGAAGTACCACCTTCTAGGCACTTTACCACACACCCCAACAACAGAATGGTGCCTTTTTAACTAGTTAGAAAATTATTAAATTTACACATTAAAAATAACATGTAGTTTAAGTTAGGATGCCTCACTGAAAGGTATGTGTTTGCTTATGTTAACAATAGCTGTATTTCTTGCAGCCCACACCAATGACAGACAACATCAGTGCCCAAGTATTTTTCTTGTATGCTGTAAAGATTTCACCCAGGTTTTTCTGATACTCTGGAAATCAACTTACCCAAATACAGTTACCCATGTGTCATCAAGCTGATCTTCTGAAGTGAGGGAATCACCTTGAGTATAAAAAGGATCTAGCTGAGCAGGAGATAGAGTAGTCTTCTTAGGCTGCCCAATACTTGCAGGACTGAACATGCCCGAAGCTGTTAAATTGAAATGGTATTGCTGAACAAATTTCTTTTGCAAGACAGAAGTTTGTAATAAAAGAATAAATTCAGTGTCAAGCATTTAGCTTGTACATGGAAGAGTTTGATGGGGATTTACTCACAGACAGAAAAAGTAGGTCAATAATAACTTCACATCTGCAAAGACACTAATAAATTTTTATGCCTAGCAACCCAGTGTTCTCTGACTTGGAAACACCAACAGCTCAACACAGTTATCAGATAGGAACAGGCCAACAGAACACAGATTAGCAAGAAGCCACCAGTCCATACACAAGATTTCAAACCTTGTAAGGATGGAAGGCAGTCCATCAATCTCAGCTTCTTCATTCAATTACAACCACCTCTGTGCTCAGTTCAACACCACATTTGGAACAAGGAACAAGAAAAGTTCCTTGAAACTCAGTCTCAGAATGAATAATTATTTCCTACTCATACCCATACACCTTTTGAAAAGCTAACAAATACACAAGCTCTTCATAAATTAGCAAGCAACTGATGTATCTTGAACAGTGATGATTTTTCTGTATTAAAGAAAGCAGTAAGGAATGAGAATAGAAATTCTGACAGGATATCTACCTGCTCCTGGAGTTGATGGCAGAATTCCAACTGATGGGCTCTGTGTTAAAGTAAAGCTGGCCTGCATTGATATACAGAAAATAACAAATCATTCTTACAGGTATACTGCTCAGATTAAGAGAGGTAATTTTCAAAGGATTTAAACATTCATAATTTTAACTGCTTGCCTTAAGTTATTCCTAACTTTTAAGAGCAAGAACGGATATTTGCATGTATATTTAATAAAAGATTACCAAGAGGTATTAATGAAAAGTTATTTGACAATATATTTGACACATGCTTTGAGAATCAAAGTATCAACACTCAGACACCCTTTAGTTTACCTTCTCAAAACAGTCATGTCACTATTGCTGCACTGTAACAATTCACACATTCATGGGCATCCTGATGGGAAAGATATTAGTATCCTAAATTTATCAGCATTTTCACTGCCTAAAGGGTTCAGAAATCATGGAAACATAATCTTCACTTGTATGGAGACTGTTACTAGAATGGTCAACTATTCAGTGCATAGAAGGAAAGTATGCTTTGAGCTTTAGATGGTAGTAGTTGTTTTCTTTTTAACATAGGATTTCAACACCCAAAACAATGTTAGTCTATTTTTAGCCTGAATCGTGGCATTTCTTAGATACAAGATCAAACAGCCTGGAGTACCCTGTAGACCTAGCAACACATGTTCTGATAGCTGCCCAAAAGTTTTTGAAATTTAACATCCAGTCCTTTAAGACACTACAGGATTTTGTCCTTCACAGAGAATGTCAGCTTCCAGAATAAACTTTTCAGAAGGCAACACTCTCAGTCTTTTCACTGAAAGACTGCTCATTCAGTGAAAAGTGCTCTCCTTGCTTCAAAACAGTTCAGTGAAAAAGGACCTAGTAATGCTTGACTTGCCAGTTAAGCAGCAGAGCTTATTATAAAATTTACCTTGTAGAAATTTGAGTGTTCCTCTTTCAAAATTAACCCCAACCATCTACCCAAACTTTGATTAGATATTTTACCCAGAAAAAAAAATTCCTTCTGTTTCCCTAAGTGCCTGTGTTGCCTTCTACAAGATAATCACAGAAACACAGAATTATTAAGGTTGGAAAAGATCTCTAAAATCATTGATTCCAACCATTAACCTAACACTGCCATCTTGAGCACCAAACCATGTCCCCAGGTGCCACTTCCACACATTTCTGAACACTTTCAAGGATGGTGATTCTAACACTTCCCTGGGTGGCCTGTTCCAATGCCTGACCACCCTTTCAGTGAAGAGATTTTTCCTGATATCCAATCTAAACTTCTTCTGATACAACGTGAGGCCATTTTCTCTTGTCTTATCACCTGGAAAAGAGCCCAGCCTCCACCTTGCCACAACCTCCTTTCAAATTGTGAAAGTACTTCTGGCAATCAGCAGGCCAATAAATTCACAAGAGAGTGAAAAGCTGACAAAGCTGAACTTGTATGTACAAAGCACAGCTGGGGCATGACTTGCATTTTTCATTTCCTACTGTATTGAAAATTGGCAGTAACAGGAATTTGCTTCATGACCACAGCTCTTGTTTAGTCTGAACAGGAACAGCTACACCGAACAACCCAGACTAAGCAACAGCATGATCTGAAGGGTCACCAGCCATTCTGCTACAGCAGTTTATACAACAAAGTTTGAGAATTCACTGAGGCAGCAAGCTGCCTCACATCTTGTGCTAAGAACAGGCCAGTACTGAAGACACTTACTGGTCTTCTTGAGGACAGAGGTGTTGATCCAAGCCCAGGACTGGATAACTCATCATAAATGCTTCTGACTGGTGGAGCACCACCTTTATCTTTATGAGAAGGGACTACTGGCTGTGGGGGAGACCCTCCTGCAATTCAAAGGAACAAGAGAAGAGCATGTGAAAACTTGGAATTTTGCTTCAGTGCTACTTGTCCTTGAAACTTCAATAGTAAATTCAGCCATGCTCTCATGCTGATTGGTGTTGAGACTGTTGATTGTTTCACTGGAGGTTTGCAAAGCCACCTGTCCTACCAAACTGTTCAGGTTTGAATGTTCTAGGTAGGAGCATCACATGTGTCTCAAACAGCATCCTAGAAAGTACAACTTAGAACTTTCAGACCTCTTGTATAACCCATTATATTCACTGTTTACATGTTCTTTCTCTGAAGTTCTGAGCATGGCTGTATCTTTCAATTTTAAACCAGGCTAGAAATCTATTTTAATTTTAATTGTTTCAGAGACTAACTTGCCTATAGTAGAGACACAAAAGCAAGATTTTTACAAATTGAGATATCCTACACATTAAAGAACCACACTAAAGTGCACAGAGACATTGCACATTAATGTCACATTCCCACTGTCCAAATTCCTTGGCTTCCCATCTAATTTCATATTAAATAAAAATGTAAGCTCTTTAGAGAGCAGGGACTAGCTTGCATATAGACAGGATGAAGTTAAACCAGCTCCCCTCCCATTTTGTAAACTTTGAGACTTTCAGTATAACAGAGAATTAAACTTTGTGAAAGAACTTGACATATCTTAACACTTTGTGTGGATTTAGCCCAGGGGAAAAAACCCAGTAACTTGCATCAAGTTTTCACTTGCAAAAACTTTGGAAACCAAGTTTTTCCAAAGTACTCTTCAATGCTAAATTGTGAGCTTCAAGACTCCACTCTGAACTGTTAAACACATACAAGAACTGCTACTGTTACATGGAATAATGTGCATTATGTAAAGCACTCTCCCATCAAGGTTTTCAGTTTAAGTGAAGCACTTGATCACTCCCTTTGGGAAGTCTAGTATCTTACTTTGGGAAGTGTTAGTATCTTACTGGCTCCCCTTTTCCTGAAACCGATACTCTGAAGCTGTAATAAACCCTTTAAAAAACAATTTGGTGAAATTCACGTGGTTTCAATTTCACAAATATTTTCGTAAGAGGTTTGTTCCCAGACCTACAAGGGCAGGCAGAGAAGAGCAAGAAGCAGAATACCAACAAACCTCCAATTATGGAACATTTTTAAGTTGGAAGGGCCCTAGAAAGATCATCAAGTCCAATCCGGCCTGACATTCAAAGAGAATATTTTATTAAGAGAAATTCTTTGCAGTACTTCAACCCTCAATTTCTCCTTCAAAATGACTAGCATATTAACACCATCAGATATTAAATTATGACAAATGATTCAGTACAAAAGCCAAGATCACCCATGAGGTATCAACTACTCACTCATTCTTCTCAGAGAAGAAAACAGATGTACAACACTAACATGGGTGAGAACTCCTCCTAGTCTGATTAATCAGGTGGTTGAAGAGAAATGAGCATCTACAGCTAGGGAAAGTCACTACTCCAGTCCAGTGACAGCAGGCATCAAGACTTTAGCTACAACCACTAGATAATAATTAAGAAGTATATTTTAAGTTTTTCTCCGCCCAGTTTTTGTAAGTTTGACATTCTGTAAGTGACCTTTTAGAATTCAAAGGAATAGAAAAATTTCTGCAAAGGGATCAGCAGTTTGCACAAGCAGCATTTAGTTTGCCAGCAGATATCTCTGTTTTCAACATCGATGTATGTGTAACTGACATGTCAAGAGAATATAAATTGATTCTGTATTAGGAGAGGTTCACGTTACCTTCCTTGTAAAACAAACTTTTCCTGATACCAAAACTGCCACATTTAAAACGTTTATTACAACTGAATACATTGAGTTCATCACTTATTCAATCAGTGGAGTTTGCTCATAGAGAGATATAAAACTGTAAGGATTCAAGTCTGCAACAGCCAGAACAATGAGACAAACCAATTTTTTGCTTTCAGGACAATTTTCCAACATTTAACAAACTTTGACCTGCAAGCAGTGGAGACCTTGTTTCCATTACACCGACAGAAGGGCCGTACAAAGCTCGTGGCTGGGGAGTCACTGGTGCAGGCAAGTCCCCCATCAGAAACCCAGGGAGGAATTGAGCACTAGTTCCTTGTTTTGGAGATGTCGGGGAGCCAAGAGTCATCGGTTCAGCTCCTGAAGACAAAATTTTAAAATATGAAAAAGACATATGAGATAACTTTTCCCACTGTGGGCTCTATTAAAGAAACATAACCCAAGATACGGTAAGTGATGAAGATCACAGAATCCCAGAATCGTTCGGGTTGGAAGGGACCCTCTGGAGATCATCTAGTCCAGACCCTCGGCCAAGGCAGGGTCACCCAGAGCAGGTACACAGAAACATCCAGGTGGGTTTGGAATGTCTCCAGAAAGGGAGACTCCACAACGTCCCTGGGCAGCCTGTTCCAGCGCTCGGCCACCCTCACCGTAAAGAAGTTCTTCCTCATGCTGAGATCGAACTCCTTGTGTTTTGGTTTAAGGCCATTACTCCTCGCGCTGTCGCTGGGCACCACCGAAAAGAGTGGGGCACCATCCTCTTGGCACCCGCCTTTGATATATTTACATGCATCGACGAGATCAAAGGCGCTTTAATCCTTCATTTTACAGGCAAGCCGAGTTAATCACAACCTTCCATTTTTCGCAACTAAAAGGGGCGGCCGATCGGTTTAATCCCGCTCCCCTTTCGCTTCGCCCCAGCGCGAACCGCCCCTTCCTGCTCCGACTGCCACGGCCCGGTAGCATCCAACACTCCCCGGCCTGGAGCAGGGGGTGTGCCCGGCCCCACTCCCCTCACGGGAGCGCAGGCAGCGCCGGGGGACCCTCCGTGCACCCCGGCCGGGCAGCGGAGCCCCCTGAGCACCGCCCGGCAAAGCCGAAGCGCGGCGTGGCTGAGGGAGGATCCCGCGGGCCCCGCTCACCTGCGGGCGGCAGCTCCATGGCGAAGGCGGCCATGTCGGCCCGGATGGCGGGAAAGAGGCGGCGGCGGCGGCTCCGCCGGGCGCTTTCAAACGGGACAGAGCTTCCTGCCGCCGTCACTTCCGACCCGCCCCCCCCCGGCATGGTGTAAAAAGGGGGGCGGGCGGAACCCCCTCACGGGGTAAGGGTGTCGGGGCCAGCCATCGGCTTGTGCCGGCCCGTCGCCTCAAGGCTCCAGGGCAAAGGGTCCCTCCGTGAAGGACCGGGTCGCCGTTACCGTCACAAGGGCCTGTCCTGGGTCGCTTCCGCGGGCTGAGAACTCAGAGCGGAGTCCTCCCAGTGCCTCCCCGGGGAAAGGGCTGGCAGTCATTGCCCGGGCTGCTAGCCCCGCGGCCACCCGTCTCCGCCGGGACAACGCGGTGAGCTGTTCCCGCACGGGCACGGGGGAGCAATGAACAGCGATCCGATGCAGCGGGGTTGTCTAATCCCGCATTAGCGTTTAGCATAGAATCACGGAATGAGTTGGCTTGGAAAAGATCTTAAAGCTCATCCAGCTGCGCTCTCTGCCACGGGCAGAGACACCTTCCACTATTCCCAGGTTGCTCCAAGCCCTGTCTAACCTGGCCTTGGACACTTCCAGGGATGGGGCAGTCACAGCTTCTCTGGGCACCCTGTGCCAGGGCCTCCCCACCCTCAGTGTAAATAATCTAATCTCAACCTACTCTCTCTCTTTGAATCCATTTCCCCTTGTCCTACATGTTCTTGAGCATGAGTAATTCATATTGAGAACAAGACAGGTCATGGTACAAACACCATGATGAGCTATAGTTCGAACTGCTGCTGCCAGGACAGAATGCCAAGCTTGAAACCAAACCTTTAAAATCACTCAACCACACAATTTATCCAAACACAGTGTGCTCTTTATTTTGTTACATATTAATATATCAAATTATTAAGAGCTGGCATGAAGGCCACAAAATACTATTAAAATCTTGTTGAGTTTTTTTTTTTAAAGCATGACATATTAAGACAGTAATTTCAGCCTGGGATCTCTCAGGAGGGTCAAGATTACATACCCTGTGATGTGGAATGTAGTGAGGGGACAGCACGTGAGGTCCAGATGTGAAGAAAAGACAGCATGAGCAGAGACAGGTAATTATAAACATTTTTTGTATCTCTACTGAAATTATTTACATGAAAAGCCCCCGCTAGTTCCAAGACTGGACTCATCATGTTAGTACACTTCAAATCACTACTAGATGACAAACAATAGAAATACACAAAGTATTAAAGCATCCTATGCATTTTGAGCATCCTCAAAAGACTGTCATTTGAATTAAAAAAAAAAAAATGGCTGGCTAGCCCACAAAATTCAGTAATATCATCTGTAGTTGCAATACAATTTTAAAATCCAATATCAAGGTACTTCATTATATGAGCATTTAATTATCTAGATTTTACAACCAACTAGGAATGCAGAGATTTGGAAAGAAAGCAACTTATCTCAGTAGTTTTACTCTATTTGCCTGCATTTTCTGATGGTTCAGTAAGCAAACCAACATTCTATTGTTTCCTAATATTTCAAGGAAAAGTGAGCTGTATCTTCTTATTAGTGCTTTGGTTTTAGGCAAAAGTTCTCTGAAGTCAGTACACCATCATTTGGCCTTTTGATGACATGCTGGAAAAAACAGGGTCAAAGGAGGGTAAGCAAAAATACATAAAGACTTGAAAATGTACATGTGAGAAGGGATTTCAAAATGACAGATCAAAGTACATCCAATATCTCTTCCTGTATAGTCAAAACAGATATTTCACTTCTCTCTTTGGATCAGTCATGATTGTTTATGCTTCCATTTGCCTTTGCAATCTGTTCTTGGTACTTGTGAAGCTGCTCCATGAATCCAGGATTTGGACAAGCTGCAGGCCTTGCATTTTTCACCAAGGAAAAGGCTCTGGCAAAGCTCAGTCTTTCTGAATTCATTAGAAAACCAATGACTACAGCTGCTGCACGGGAGACTCCTGCATTACAGTGAACCAGCACCACGCCATCCTCCAAGAAAGAAATTAAACACAGGTAGGTTACAAGTGTAAGAAACTTTATATGAAATTCTTGTAAGACTTACTGAAAGCTCCTTGCTGAGCTCAGAGTAAATATTTACACATATGAGTCCAAACACAGATATAAGCATGAAATTAAGTATGTTTCTACACAAAATGCTTTATTATTACCAAATTGGTGAAACCTAATTCATACCATAGTGCTAAAACACATCCTTTGTCTTTCTTCCTGAGGCCTTACAGCAGCCTGTTCATGTAAAAACCATATCACAGATACCTGGGATACTAAAGTATCCAATTTTGAAACAGATTTTATTTGCAGTATGGAAAGGAACTTGACAATATCTTGTTAAAGGTTGAAAACACATCAAGGCAGCAAACAGCTAGGCACAGGGGGCAGATTTTAGAACATCTTGTAGTTCCAGTTGCATGTTTCTTGTGTACTCTGCAGGGTACACAAGATTCTGGGTAACAGGGTTCATGAACAGAAAAAAATTAGAAAAGATATCATGTGATTTGCAACAGATCTCTCCCTTCCCATCACACCACTGGTACAACTAAGCCCCTTAACTGGGAACCAGGGTGCAAAATCCAAAAATACTCAACCTCCCATGAATTCACAAATGCTTCTTCTGGGGTTTGAATTCAGGCTTATCCTGAATTAGATATAAAATTAATGGCTTTGATCCTACTTAAACATTTCCCACACAACCTTTGAGACACATGAATGGCTCTTTTTAGACACTGAAATTTTGTTAAGAAATAACAAACACAAAGACAACTAGACAATCTAGCATGTCTTAAGCAATGTTTTCAAGGCCCAGGCTTTGTGATGTTGTCACGTTTGTATGTCAGACTAGGGCCTGGAAAAGCCTCAGTCCAAACTGTCCCCCAAAAGCCCTTTGACACAAAAAGAAACCACTGAACCCCCAGCACTTCCATATTCTGAATGAAAATACTGAAACATGACATTATGTGCTCAGATACTTGAGGCTAAACAAAGCTACTCTAGTTATAGACAGCCTGTTCTGTCTGCCCTTAACAGGCACAAGTTACTTAATGAGAATTTTACCCAGAGACAAAAAGATCTTTTAAGCACCAGAGTTCCTTTCCAGAAACTTAATAGTTTATGTTACAGATTTGGGAGCTACAATTATCTGGTATTTTAACAGACACACAGACCAGAAAGTAGTTCCTGCTCCAAAAATCTTCCAGTTTAAATAACAAGAGAAGGAAGTATGAAATGGAGTATTATTATCCTTGTTGGAGAAATTCCAAGCTGAGATTAGAAGAATGATGCACAACATTATGACAGAGCTAGGAACTGAGTCTGAGCTCCTGCATCCCAGCACACTAAATAACAATACCATCCTTCCTGGCAATGGAAATCACATCTGCTGTGCTCTGCCTGCTGGATTTTGCTCTCTGCATCCCCTTGCAATGGAAATCACATCTGCTGTGCTCTGCCTGCTGGATGTTGCTCTCTGCATCCCCTTGCTCACATTCCCAGGGCCACACATCCCCACACACACTGTGGCAGAGTACAAAGCAGATTTGTACATGTATCTCAGCCACCTGAGGATGTGCCACTGGTGACCTGTAAATCCAGAATAATGACACTAAAAATGATGCCACTGCTAATGAAGAAATTGCTGAAGCTTATCCACTGTAGACTTGGAGTAGTTTTTACTGATTTAATGGGAGTTATTTCAGACATAGTATACCATAATCCAGATCAATGTCTAGCAGAGGCACTGAGGGTAAATAATATGCATTGGAAGCAATTTTTCTTTTCTTTTGTACAGTTCATGCTTTATTTCCCTCCTTCACACTTAAGTTTGATGTATATTTTTTAAATAACTGGTTTGTTTTACACTGCCAAAAATGATATAGTGATACCCATGAATCCTGAAAATTATTGAACATGAATGAATCTGGCCCATAATATTAAACCAACTCTAATACTGAGAATATTTTTCTTTCCTTGCTAAAGCCCACTGTTTACAATTCATACAAAAATGAATTTGAATGTCATTCTTAACTAATTTTGTATTAGCTATGAAAAAAGAATAAAAGTGAGAAACAGACTGCAAACAGGAAATCTCTGTTTACCAAGAACTCCTTGGTCTGGTCCTGATACCCTAAGTTTTCCTGCCCAGAAATGGTCTGTGGATGTGCAAGAATCATGTAAGATTCAAGACCAAGTTGGGGTGGTTTTTTTAAGTTTTTAAGGAGAGAGAAACAAAATCACCTTCCACCAACAGAAAAGGTGATTATACAATGGTTATACACAGTGGGCAAAAAGCCTCATCAAGGAAAGAAATTTAAAAGAACCATAAACTTTTTAGTGAAGTTGAAGGCTAATGTAATTCCTTATGGATCCATTTTATTTTGCAGTGAAACTGAGGCTTTTTCCTTAGGAAAGACACGGGGAGCAGTAGGGAATGATGTTCATGAATAAGCAAAGATTTTCTCTTTGGAAATACAAGCTATCAGAAGTTTTATTATTAGATATTAAACATACAAAAAAGTATCCCTCATTCATAGTATTATGACTTGACATGGGTTACTGAACAGGTCATGGAAAACCTGCCTGCCAAGTTGGAGCCCAGAAGAAAAGTTGAGCTCTGATCAATATCAGAATTTGTACCATGGTGTCTAGAGACTTGAGCCAATACAGTTTTAGAAAAGTGAATCCTGTTACAAGTACCCAGCTGGCAATGACTTAGAGAACAGTGCAGGCTTCACTTGCATCCTCATATTCACATGCTCCCATACTTCCTTCATGGAGTTAACCATGTTCTAGAAATAATTTCTCATATAGCATGTTCTCTCACCAGTGAAAATTTCTTCCTCCCCCATTTTAGGAGATGAAACAGTAGCAGCTCTGTGGTTACTTAAACAGAAGAGCACTTCATGACACAATTTACCATAAGCTCTTTTAACACTATTTTGACAAAGCAAATAAAGTAATTCAAACCACTTAGAGATCTCTCTGTATACCACTATCATGTGCTTTTTGAACTGATCCTGGAGAACAACTATTCCACCAATTACCTTCTCTTTCATCCACCTCTTCCATCAGAAAACTACTAATGTCATTGTAAAAGTTTTCCTGTAAACTCCTTAACCTACAAAATAGTAACTGAGATATAAACATCAGAGGCAGAAAGCAAAATTGTGCAGTTGTGAATGGCAGCTCTCATCTAGAAATGAACTGGAAACTGTAATTAGAAACCTTGAAGAGGTAATTTAGTGACAATACGTTATCACATAGCTTGTAAATTATAAATGAGAGAAGGAAAGAACACTGGGACACAAAGAAAACTGGGGCAAGATCATATTTTATCCCAATCTACATTAACAATGCACCTGATAGATTTGGTAGAATAACATGCAGTAATGTTTGGTTGTTGAGTTATAGTTTAGATACCAAAACAATGGTTGTTGTAAATGACACAGTAAGCCTGAATTTAACAGCTCTGGGCTGGGCATGTTCCTGGCTACACATAACTCTGCCAAGCAACCCCAGAAGGCTTTTTCAGCCTACTTTTTATGTCACATCCTTTCAGGATTTTGTCAGCAGTTAACTTTTGGCCCCAAGACTACTACACATTCTTTAACACTCTTGGTATGTGGATTCACAGCATTTTTTTTGAGCAACCTGGTCTAGTAGGAGGTGTCCCTGCCCATGGCAGGGGGTTGGAGCTAGATAATCTTTAAGGTCCCTTCCAACCCAAACCATTCAATGATTCTATAATGAAAAGCACAAGGATGCTGAACAGCTGATGATAAACCACGCAGATCTGTAAAAACCCTGCTTCTTGCTTCTAATCCAGGTTGGTTTCTAATCCAAAACAACATCCCCAATGGATAAGTAAATTTTCTTCATTTCCTTCTCTCAGGGGTAGTGACTTGGATTTAGGATGCATTTGTCTACTCTAAAGTCAAGCCCTGGTCCTACTGTATTAAAGAAGCATTTCTCTAAAACTCAAGACAGTCATTCGAGGGAATGAAGACTAACAGCAGTGCCCTGTCTCTAGGAATGCTTAGAAATTACTTGGATTTTCTATTTAAAATTTAAAAAGACAATGGCAAAACTATTCATTTGGTACTGTGTTTTAACAAAAGAAGCTGCATTAGTTCTTAAGTATTGTGTTATAAATAATCTGAACAGGATAACTGCTAACAGTTAATAACATTAATTATTGATAGACCGTACCTGGCTCTTGGCTTTCTCAATAAACTCAAAACATTCAGGGAAATAGGAGGTAATATCAGTTTCTGGGAGGTCCAGAATGGAAATGGTCTTGTATATAAAGTCATTGAGGAAGGCATTTTGGACTCCATACGCCACATTTAGGACGTGAGTGACCTAAGTCAAAAAAATAAAAGAAAAAAAAAAAGGCATTTTCTGAAGACAGCAAGCAAAACAAGCAGTAACAAAGGTGAATTAATCTTATGGCATACACAGACTCTACCTTACACTGATGCAATGTTCAGTTTTACATACGTATGTTGTCTATGGTATGCTCTTCTCCGAGCAAAGTTTCAAAGTGTGCTAAAACATACTGTGATAAATCTCAGGGGTTTTCTGAAGATCAGTGCTCAAACGCTGACTAAAAAATGGATTTTCAACAGAAAAGGGAGTTTTCATCATATGGTTGGAAAATAAAAGAGAAAGTGAATGGAACGAGAGCACAGACCACCCAACAATTGCCCAAATTTCAAGCCTGCTCTAACCCATCAGCTTAACTTTCCTTCTGGTTAGTTACCAAAAACATTTGCTGAAGCAGAAGGATTTCAGAGTAAACTACACCTGTTCTTGGCAGGCAACACCACTCTGGCCTCCTGCCATCTCTGCTCTGTCCAGGCTACAGCCAGGTCGTGGGTTATTTCAAGTTACAGCAAAGTGACATTTAGGTGGCACCAGATGCCAGCCTGGTGCATGCCCTGTCCTGCAGAACCACCAAAGGCCTTATCACCCTATTACTGCAATAGAGAAGAGTAAAAAGACAAGATTTTGGGACAGACTTGGAGAAGTTGCTTTGTTTTTCTAGTTTCATTAATCCACATGAGGCAAAGGGGAATGGTGCTGCTTGGTGTCTGAAGAGGAAATGCTTATGGCACTGTAGGAATCTGTTCCATTAAACAGCTCTAAACAATCATCGCTATTGCAGGGAAGCAAGATTCTTTTCATTGGTACCTAGCAACAGGACGAGGAGCAATTGCCATAAACTAAAACATAAGAAGTTCCACCTCAGCATGAGGAAGAACTTCTTTAGACTGAGGGTGGCCAAGCACTGGAACAGGTACCCAGGAAGGTCACAGAGTCTCCCTGTCTGGAGACATTCCAAACCCACCTGGACACGTTCCTGTGCTCTGGGTGACCCTGCCTTGGCAGGGGGTTTGGACTAGATAATCTCCAGAAGTCCCTTGGAAGATTCTGGGATTCTCTGAAAGCATTTCAGCTTCTCGTGAAGCCAACAGAAACCCATCCACCTGCAAACGGAGCAGCCTTTTGAAAACGCAAGTGGAACACAGTTTTCCTCAGATTTGGTAGAGAATACTTTAGAATTTTCAATTCACAGGAGAAGCGCACCGCGCGCATCACGCGAGATGCACTTGTACGTCCACGTAAGGTTACCTTATGCTTTCTCATCGTCTCCAGGTCGTGAGCAGCATCCTGCGACCCTACGGAGAGAGACAGAGCGTGCCCGTTGGCTGCGCTGAGCCCCTGCCCGGCCGGCACACCCCTCTCCGTGCCCGCCGCCCCCAGCCTCACTCACCCAGCAGCAGCCAGGGCTTCACCACGCCGACCTGGAGGTCTGCGCTGAGATCCTGCACGAAGCCGCCGCCGGGCGCCGCCTCCTCCTCCTCCTCCATGTGCAGGCAGGCGCCGCGCCACGTCTCGACGATCCTGCGGCCGGTCAGCGTCGTCACCCGGGTGCGCTGCTTCCTCAGGTTGGCCCTGGAGAAGCTGCGGATCTCCTGGGCGAGGGAGTGCATGGCGCCACTGCCGGCAGCGCTCCGCGCCGACCGCCCCGCGCCGACCCGGGTGACGCTGCCCCCGGGGCGGTGCCTCGGCGCGCAATGGCCCGGCCCGGCCCGGCCCCTCCTGTCGTAACTAAAGGAGCGTTTAAATCGAAAAGCCGGCTCTCCGCGGCCCTGCTGTTTTGGAGAACAGGCAATATAACGACGTCTGTCTGACTCTAATTGGGACCCGCTTGTCGGGAAGCATGGGAAAACGTTGTGAAGAGCTACATGGAAAACACTAGAATTAAATAGATAAGGTTTATTTTTTTTTTCCCCAGAGGCATTGGATTAGTGACCAAAGACTAAACAAAATCGGCTTCTTATGTTCACCAAAGAGGCAAAATGAAGAAAAGGGAGGCAAGGTGAGGCTGCTTCCCCCTTATTCCCAAACGACTTAATGCCTATGTTTCCATGTATTCTCTGTAGTGTACAATTGGTAATGTTCCACAGCTGGTACATAGTCACAAAATCACAGCATGGTTTGGGTTGGAAAGAACCTTAAAGATTATCTCATTCCAACCCTCTGCCATGTGCATGGACACTTTCCATTAGACCAGGTGGTTCCAAGCCCCATCCTGGCTTCCAGAGATGGGGAAGCTTCTCTGCACAACCTGTTCCCTTCCACAGCTTCTCTGGGCAACCTGTTCCAGTGCCTCACCACCCCCACAGTAAAGAACCTCTTCCAGGTATCTATTTCCTCTCTTTCATTTTGAACCTATTCTTTCTTCTCCTATCACTGAGGTTTCTGATAAAGAATCCCTCCTCCTTGTAGGTGCCTTCAGATAATAGAAGCCTATGTAAGCGTATGAGATGTTTTTTTGTGAAGTGAGATGGGAATACTGTTGACTTAAATTCTGCCAGAAATATCTTTCAATTTGCTAGCAATCCTCTGTGCTGGCTTACAGAGTAAGAACATTCAGTACTCCTACAGTACTCCTCCTCTTGTAATATTCCTCAAACTTATGCTGGAGGGATTTGATGACGCTGAAAAGATCCTCCTGATAGTCCTTCAGAATGCAGTACAGACCAAAGGCAGCTTAGTTCCATGTAAAAGAGTCTACGAATGCTTTGGCAATTCCTGAAGCAGAGAATGCTGTTAGGAACTGCAAGAGCATTAATTATTTCTGGGAATACCAGACGCAGTTTTCTAACGGCAATGAGACGTGGAATCAAGGTAATCTAAAAAAAGGCAAAATACCCCACACAGTATCTGCAGAAGCTAGAGTCTACATTAAGATAAAATCAAAGATGATGCTTAGTGTAGTGAGAGGAACAGAACAGAGGTCTGGTCTGGATGAGCAATTAGGGTGACAAAGGCACCCTGAAGTAAGACTTTCTGTAACAAGTAAGAGGTCTTGTAACATTCTGCACGGCAGATACGTGGCCTCTCTGAAAGTGGATGTGGCATATGGGGTTATACTTGTTGAAGTTGTTGATGTTTATGCTCGCAGCAGGCTCTGCGGAAGGCACAGCCGCAGGCCGGGCGGTCGGAGCCGGCTGAGGGGTGAGGAGAGAGTCCGCTGAGTGACAGCTGGAAATGAGGTTGTGATTGGCTGGAGGCACGCGTGGGCCGCATGTGAGCGGGAAGCTGATTGGATGATAGGACGCGTGGACGGCAGCACTGCGGCGGAGCCAGCCAATGGGTGCCCTTCTTTTGTTCGGTTCTGTCAGGCCTGTTTGGTTTCGGTCCGGTGGAAATTAAGGCCATGAAGAGAGGGGGTTTCTGGCAATAAAGGGATCTTCTTCGGAGGTATAGGGAGGTCCGTGAGTCTTTGTTCCCCGTTGCTACAAGTGCACTGTGCTTCACAGCAGTTAACTTCAACAATAATGATGCGGAGGTTGATTAATTTGTTTTCTTGTTTAGGCCTTACCAGTTATTTTGGTGAAGTGGATCAGACAGGAAGCGATGGAGAGCTCTAGGTCTGTGGCCCAAGCCAGCAATTACACAGAATTTCATGGCTGTTTCCAAGCTGTATTGGCTCACTATAGCTGCCTCTGTGAAAGATAAGGATATTAAGGTATCTCTCAAGAATGCAGAGAGCCTTGAAAGGGTTAAAAGCATTATGCCCAGGCATACTTGGGCAAGAATAAGATACATTTTAACCAATGTAGAAGCTGGATGAAACTTGGCAAGAAATAGGGAAGCAAACTTGAAAAAAAAAAAAAGGACGAAGGTGGTTAAAACCAGTGAGGAAATCGCTACAATTGCTAACAAGAGGCTGTGCATGCCTAGAGGAGAAAAGTGAAAAGGGCACGGCGATGAAGACGTCCAGCCTTCATCAGGAACCACCGAGGAAGAGGACGTGGAGCCTTCCTCAGTGTGACCACCAGGGTACTAATGATAATGGCTTCTAAGAAATAGTTTGCATAATCACACCTTTTCTAAGGAAAACAATGAATATGCATGAAATGTAGCCATATATTGTAGCACGCTGAATAAAGCAGATACCCACTTCTTGGACTTTGTCTTGGAAGTGTGTCTTGGCCCAGTTTGGGGTGACTCAGCCTCGTGTCGGGAAATTTGCGAGGCCTTAGCAAAATTTGCCTGCAGATAAGCCCCAGCATCCTTCCCTTAGTGTAACCAGGTGCTTTGTAGCCGACTTCTGGCCCCTGTGAGTGTGGGGTGTGCTGTGAAAACATTTGCAGGACTAAGACACATCTGTAATGATGCCTTAAGTTTTAGCTTTCATGGTTTTCAGATTCTGTGCTGGCCAGGGATGTAGTTCTGAGCTTCATGTTAAGTGTTAGTGAGCTCTCTTCACAGAGTAGTTACACAAAACAAATCCTTTTCCTGCTGGAGACCAAGGACAATGGGTACAACTTTCAGGCCCAAAAGCACAAACAACAGTGGACTAAAGAGAGAAATAAGAAGGGTGGGACTTGATAACCTGAAGCTGTAATTGGACAATTAAACCGCAATATGCAAATGGACCAAAACTTATAAAAGTGTGAGACCTCGTGACCAGTTGTCCATTTTGTGACCATTTTGGGTCCACCTTGGGTGTAACCTTGGTCAGGCTCTTGTCCTGCCCAAGGTGTATCCTAAAGGCCTTTTAGTAAATGCCTGCTGTATTCTCTAGCTCTGTCCAGTCTCTGTTCCAGGCCAGCCTTCCCAAGGCATCAGTAAGACACTCACAATTAAACTCAATAATACAACTAGGTGCTGTTCCTTGATCTCACAGGAGGAAGATGCAATAGGTGCAGATGCAGAAAGGCAGCTGACTCCAAAGTAATGGATTCCTTTTCTGCTAGGGATGTTGATCCTTGTTGTAACTGCCTTAAACACCAGGGGTCCCTACTGGACAAAAAAAAAATCTGCTTTTCTTTTTGAAATCCAAACACACTGCAAATGTTTATTATATGCATAATTATTATCTTATTATTTAGCGTGTCCATTCATGTCAGAAGCATTAGATCTAGCTTGAATATTCATAGGCACTATTTCTTATAAAGCAGGTATTTCCATAATATCAAGTTATTAATAGTATTCATTACAGGATAAAAGAGAAGATAATAGTGAATTAGAGTTTAAAACTGGGATTTCAGTTCACAGGTGACTTCCTATATTCCTCTTGCATGCTTTGCTGAGGGTAAAAGATTTCTCTAAGGGTGTGGCAGGAGCTGGATGCTTTCTCTACTTCCTTGGCTGAATGTATTTATGGTATTTCCGGATCTTCAAGTTTTGAATAAGCTACATATCAATGCAAATGCAGTAGTTTTAAGTAACTTTTAATGTTTTGATTCTTCTGTTTCGTCTGTCAAGAAATACAGCAGAACTTGTTCTATGAGCATAAATGAAGAAATGTGTACTGTAATTACTAATTATTACAAAAAACAGCTTGTACATATTTAAAGAGCTCATATGGCAGTACATCATCCTCTCTGCTGTATCTATTTCCTTCCACTATTATTTTGGTCTAGGTACTGCCTGTGCTTATGGATGCAAAGAGCTGGTTTCTATCAGAAAGTGATAACCAGACATTCCAGATAGCTGACTTTGAAAAACCAGCCTTGCACTCTGACAAATGCATATGTTAGAGGGTTGAGCTAGATTGTAAAATGCACTGAAAATTGGCAGTTGATTCTTAAGTTGGTAATTTAACTGAAGTGGAGAATTGAACCCTAATTAGTACACTAATTACATCATATTTCAAACTGCATTTACCGGATGACTTTGAGGAGTAAGAGAAATGGGGGAGAAAATCAAACTATCATCAGCTAATATGTAACTCTAATAATGCCTCTGCTTTAGACTATGTTCCTTGGTTGAAAATAACAGAGAAGCTGAAAATAACTCTGTGCACCAGTTGCTGACTGGATGACTGTGAATCATGACTGTAGTGTGGTGATGAGAAATGCAAGTGTGACGGTGAAATGCATGAGGAGGTATTTAAAAGAGAGAGAGGGAAATAACAATGCCATTGGATAAAGTTCTAATAAGCCTTTTGGGGAGTGCATTGTGCTATTTGGGGATGATGGTATTCAGGAAAGTTGATCTCATACTTGAAAAAAGTGCAAAGAATAGCCTAAAGCTTAAACTATTTTTATTTAAGTATAGTTTTACACTTAAGTATATTTTTAAATTAAACTATATTTAAAGCTTAAACTGTGTCAGCCTGTCATCAAAGCACTCTGGACCCCTTGGGGGTGCATGGACCCCTTGGGACAGGCAGCTTCTGTCCATGATAATTTGGGAGGGAGCAGCCTCCTGCAGGGGGACTATTTCACCACCAGCCTGGTTGTGTGCCTTTGTCCCACATCCTGAATGAGGATGCAGGTATTAACTCCTTTGTTCTGGTATCCAGTAACGTGCCTGGAAAATCTGTTGTAAGTGGAATCCTGACTGGAAAGTGAGATTTCAAAGAGCTAGTGAAGTGCAGACAAAATCTTGAAATGTCATTTTATGAGGAAGAATGCATTTGTAGCAAGGGCTCTTCCAGAACTTAATACAGTGAAGAGTGAAAAGTCCACAAGGATTCTCAGTTTTATGTACTGAGTTCATTGCTGAGGTGGAGAGTGAAGACCTAAGAAATTTTAAGTCTGCCAGTTATTGTGGATTTTGGGGTTTTTTTTCCTAGGATGGCAGGAATAAGGGCTGAAGGCAGGGGATTAAGTATTAAGCATTTTAAATGTGTTGCTGCAGTAGTTGCACTAAATGGGAAGCAGGACCATGCTGAAAGCTGTGTACAGAAAGTTAACAGGGCATTCCTGCACACAGTGCTGCAGTTACACATGCTGTGACCTGGTTGTTAGTGAGCCAAGCTCTGCTGGAAGGTGTTAGTTTGTTTCGAGTTTCTGGATCTGCCAGTTTGTAACACGTTGGAAGTGCTAGACCCTATTGGCTAAACAAAGTGCAGTTACTTGTGTGTGGGAATAGGGTGAAGCCAGAGGTGGTGGGAGTCATCTGTACATATTTTTGTGCTTTGTTGCTTCATAACTGTGGTGCTCATGTACTGCTGCAGAGGGTTTTCCACTGCAAGGGGGAGTATATATCTTAAGCACACATTTACATATTTACATATTGAGGATATTTACATATCCTCTTTTCCTATATTCCTTTGGCATACCAATCAAAGCATCCATTAAAGCCATGCTGCTAATGTATGCTGCATCATTCTTGACCAGCTTTATCTGTGCAGTGTGTTAGGTAAGAGCAGATGATGCATCTTGGTCAAGCCCAGAAGCAGAGCCAGCTCCTCAACTCTTTGGAGTTTGGGAGACTGAGTTGGTCATCTAACTCTGATAAAGTGCAAAAGGAAGCCCAGTCCAGACTGCTAATGACTGCAAACAGAGGCCCAATGGTTGCTCCTAATAATAATTATTAAGTCTGTGAATCTTCTTCAAACACTGCCTTTTATTCCTGGCCTGTAGGGTAGGCTGCTGCTCTTTATTTAATATTTTATTTCAAGCAGCATAATTAGCTGGTTTTTATAAAGCTATCCTGAGCCAGTGGTGTTTCCACTGGCATATCTTCTCATATTGCTGCATGGAAATCTCCCCAGAAGCAAAGTCATGGCCATGACCAAAGGCATGGCCCTACAAACACCAGGGCATTCCTGTCTGCTCTCACCACACTTTGTGAGCAATCCATAAAAATGAGCAGACAGATTCACTGATTTAAAGATGTGTCTTTTTATAGTGTGTCAGGGATTGTGTTTAATGAAGAGCACTGAGGAACAGGATAGAATGCAAAGCTGAAATATTTAGTAGCCAGGCCCTGGGGACCTGTTGGTATGAGGAAGATCTGGCAGTACTCATGTCTATGTTACATAAGAAAATAAAATTCACTTAATGTGAGTTTCTGTAATGCTTTCAAGTCCATTGAAACCTGAAATGTGGTTTTCTTTCTCTGTTTTAGGCGGCAGATGTGAAGTAAAAGGTTTTGACTTTTCAGTGGTTATTATGACTGCTCTTAATTTTGGGTTTGTTTTTTTGGGGTTTTTGGTGGTTTTTTTTGTTGTTGTTTTTTGGTTTTTTGGGGGGGTTTTTTGGTTTTTTTTGGGTTGTTTTGTTTTGTTTTGTTTTGCCAGAATACTCGAATTTCCATTTTGTACCTCAGCTTTAAACAGTCTACAGCAAAAGTGCAATTAATCTGTCTCACAACGTTTCTGTTTCTCTACAGGTTTGTTTCACTGGTCATTTGAAGACAGGAGAGCTACTTAAAAAATCCACAAAAATTTCTCTTGCTGTGAACACCATGCCTAAAGCCTCAAAAATTAAAATCAAAGAAGGTAAAAATCAAATTTTATTCCAGAGTTCCTGTAGCATCTTATGTATAGCTTTTGTTAATGTGTAGCTTCCTCAGGTGTAATAAAATATTAATGTTACCATTTGTACCAGGAAGCATAGCAAGGGAGGTTTTTTTTTGTTTCACAGAGTTCAGGAAGGAAACCATTATAACTTCTAGTCAGGATGATAAAACAGCAAATAAGTAGGAAAATTATTTTATAGATTAGTGTAGTTAGGCATGTAAGTAGTACCTGCTTCTGCTGTTCATCATGAAGAGATGCCTTCCATAAGTAGGGTCAAAGTGAAGAGGAACATGCATAAACACAGCATCCCACATCCTGAAAAAAATACTGGAGAATGCTGTTCCTCTTCATGCCCTTTTTTTTGCCTTACCATATCACTAACATTGCATTGTACTTGATATTTGTGTGCTGGAAGCAGTTCCCTGCAGGAAGGGAAGGAAAATCAAGCTGTCCAAGCCCTGTCTCTTTTTATGTCTATAGTTTGATCCAGCCAGCCCAGAACTGCCTAACAACTTCCATTCCTCTCACAAGGAGAGACTTAACTTTCCTTTTTCTCTCAAAAAAAAAAAAGAAAAAAAAAGGGCAGGACATAATCTATGTTATTTCTGTAAACTCCTGTATACAAGACGCAGTTAAACTAAGTGAGCCTTTGCTGCAGGATCCTAGAAGTTTGCATAGGTTCAGACTTCTGACAAACTCATAAAACAGAAGTAGATCAATAAGTATTAAATGCAAGACAGTGTCTCTGGCTCACAAAGTCCCTGAGCTATATATAACCTGTTGGAGTCTGAGAGTAACTCTGCAGAAGCAGTGACATGTGCTTGTCCTCATGCTCTTCCTCAGTGCTCCATTCCTTGGCCACAGGACAGAGACAGGATACTGAACTTGATGGGCTTTTAATCTGCCCAGGTTCTTAGGGTTTTGCTTTCCTTCTGCTCAAGTGAATAATAAAAATCAGTAAGATCAGCCTGATAAAGTAAAAAAATTCCATTAAATCGTGTTTTATTTACATAAATCCCTGACTCCAGAGGTTACATCTGTGAACTGGGAGAGAATGCAAATTGCAGGTGACAGAGTAAAGTGAACTTGTAAATAGTGTTGATGGGAAAAAATATGTTATCCAAGTTTGTAGTGAGATATTACATGTGTCAGCAAAGAAAATGGTACTTTTGGGATTTTTTTTTCTTTTTTTTTTCTCTTTTTTTTTTTTTTCTGAGGACTGAGACAGATGCATCAACATTTGGAGGATAGCTGAGAGTATTTGAAAACCAAGGCTTCAGAAAGAAGAAAACTGGCAACTTAAAAGAAAGACATTTCTAGAAAAAGAGGTGACATCCTGGAATACACCCACATAGGCACACTTGGAATTTTTTTTTTTTTATTATATACTCCAGAGTCAAAGAATGACCCAGATTGACCTAAACTGTCTCTTAGTGTTTCTTTTCTTTTTCTCTTCAATAATGAGACAGACTAAAAGGTCAGGGGATTTTTAATTATGTTTTTCTCTTTGGGTATTTCAGTAAAAAATGTACAGAAGCGTTTTTCTTGAATTCAAAAGCTGTTTCTGAGCTTACCTTACTTTATCATTACTTTTAAAATAGCCAAAAGTTTCCATTCTGATTGCCTATTAAAGTAATATTTTATTAATTATTTATTATTAATAAATAATTATTTTATTTTTTTATATGAAAATAATTTCTGTACGTAGACCATAAATGAAATTCAGGATGATGTAGCTGTATCTTCTGATTTACTTTAGAAAAAAAAATGTAAATAATTTAGACTTAAACTAATGGTAGAAAACTAGATTTGGATGTCATTAGGAATTGATTTGATGTAACAAATTTACTATCTTGTTAACATCTTAATTAGGAAGATTTCTTTCCTTTGGGACTATCTTGTAAAAACAAGTCATGAACAGTATTTCTCTTCTTCCTTTTCCATCCCACATTTTTAACCACGATTTCAAAATCACCAAAAGCTCACTGAAGGACAGTCCTCAAATGTCAAAGGTTTCCATTCTAGTTTGACTGACAGGACAAATGTCCTACCAAAAAGGCCATGTAGTATTTGGAGTACCAGTAAATGACTCTTTGTGAGCAGCACTGAGTGTTCTTGGCTTCATTGTAGTATTAAAACTTCACAATTTTTCATAAGATGTAATGGCTGTTTTCTGTCCAACTCTAAACAATGAGCTTCATTAATTGAAGCAGATGAAATCTCTGATGTTACTTTGCTAATGGCATTCCTTGTTAATTCCTTGTTCATTCAGCAAGTTAAACAAGAGACTATTTTTGACATGAACACTATGAAGGGAAAAGGTTTTTCTGGATTAGACATGATTATTTTCTGTGAGTAACACTTACTTGATCATGAACAATTTCATTTTCAACATCAAGAAGTATTGCAGGGAAAACAAACCAAAACAAACGTGCAAGATATATATAATGAGTTATACCTATAAGCCAAACTTTTTTCAGCCATGTTAAAAGGTATTTATGCTATTAACATCCCTAAAATAATTTAAAACTAAAAAACCCTAAACATTACAACAACAACATCAAAATCCTAAACATTTTATCACTAAAGAGATGTATGTGGGAAGCTTTAAATGCCATAGAACTAATCTGTGTAAGGAAATTCACTAGTAATGATTGGTATAGAGCTTATGATTAAATGTTTTTATTACCTGTCAGGAATCCTTAAAATTGTGGGGTTTTTATTTCACATTCTGCTTTATAACTCTTCACAGTATTACTTAAGTTGAAAAAACAAATTTTAAATACACAAAATACAAGTTATTTGACTCATCTATACAAGCAAATTCTTTGATACCTAGTCCTGTGCTTCAGCAAAGGAAATCATGCACTCTTTACCTAGAGAGCAAATCATTAGGAAATAAGTACTTTCAAAGTACTCATGCTTCCTGTAGGGAAATTAAAGTACCAAGTTTCCCCAAAAGCAAAATTTTCTTCATTTTATTTCAAAGAAGAACTCAAAGTAGACTATTTAAACAGCTAAAATTAAGATGCAGATTTATCCCATATGTTTTTATTGAGTGATGTGAGTTTGATGGCTGCACGTAATGTTTTATTGTGGCAATCTTAATAACCACTGAACTTCAGTTCTTAGCTACAGTTGTTTGAAGTAGGAGCACTCCTTAGTGTTTACAGCCTTATCCTGTTCTTCCACCTTTCTCCACACACAGGGTTTCACACAGCATACTGGGACAGACTTTTGTTGTATCATATTCCATCTCTGGTCTAAGTTGTATATTTCTGTGCTGTGTGAAGCAACTGGGGTTTTTTATACCCTCAAAAAATTCATATTTCTTTGTCAAATGGAAAAAAAAAATTACAGATGGAAATGTGGAAGATAACTGTAGTGGTTTTTCAATCTTTTTCCCCAGTTTGATCATAGGTGTGACAATTTGGGTGGTACTCATGTCATTCTTCTCCACTAGCTTGCTTTTTGACAGACATATTATCTACAAAAATCTACCATTGCACTGTTGTGTCACATGTAAACCTCTAACTTTTAAAGATCCCCACTGACTGGTAAATGTGATTCCTAGAAATAGTGGGGGAGACCCCTTGATTCTTTGGTTGTTCCTTGATTCAAACTTTCCTCCCTTAAATGCAAGGTAAGTTTAAGGTAGAGATTTTTATTTTTTTTTAGTCTTTGCCGGATGGATGGTAAAAGCTATTATATTTAAAGACCACTTGCCATTCCACTGGGTTTTCATGAGAGAAAGGGAGAGGAAGGGAGAAGACAAAGTAACCTCTAATAGGTTACTTTTGTACATTTACAACTGTAGCCACTGATGCTACCCCATTTATCTAGGACAGAGGTGTAACACAGGCTGAAGAAAGTAGGTCAGAGAGCATGGGAGCTTGTACCTGCCTGCTGAAAAAGGCACCTGAAGATAGTTTCAGTTTGTAGGCCCAACAGAAGCCCTACAGTTTTCCTGTGCTGGAACACCATCATAGGGCTTTGTCATCTCTATTCCAGCATCAACACACAACATTTTGAACCCATCCCAGTTTGAAAGCAGTCAGAGATTGCTCTTTGCAAACCGAGTACTCATGGTTTATTCTGGTCAGTGGGCCATTAGCACAGGTTAGCTCATACTTGTGACAAAGATTTGAAGGTCATTAAGCTGTCTGTCGGTATTTAGTGGCCTCATAGACATCTTGGAGAACACCGTTGGGTATTCTTGACTCTTCAGCCTGTAGAGAAACTGTGAATAAAATGCCCTTTCTAATCCAGGTGGACTCCTAATCCAGTGCTCTTTCTGGTTTCGGTATTTGCCAGGAGATTTTTAAAGCTGGCACTGTAATGCCTGCTTAGAAAGTTAATTTAAGATCTCCAACTGTATCCATTCAAGAACTTGATTTAGTGGGTAGCTCATTCTGACAGCCCTCCTAAACTTTGTTCCATTGCCAGTGGGAAAAGTCTAATCCATTTTCTCAATGGTCCCTGCAGGAGTTAATTGTAATTCTAACTCTGAAACTAAACAACTGGATCCTGATTCCTCTTCTGCTCAGCAGTAACCAGTGCCTCAGGCTGGAACAGGCCAAATTTTAGCCCACCAATGCCCTCTAAACTCATTCTGTTTAGTCATGCTGATAACTCACATGTAAACAGATTTCTTCTTGCAGTCCAAAACTTCTGTAGCCAGCAGGCTGACATTTGATTAGCCAGTTAAGCATCATGGACCTGGGACACACTGAGAAACCTGGCTCTCAAATCTTGGTGACAGCCTGCTCCTCTACTGCTGGATACTCATCTACAGAGTGTTGGGCTAGTTGTCCTGGAGCAGAGTTGTCACACTTGTCCCTCCAGGATGAGCAGGAGTGCTCGTGCATTCTGAAACTGGCAGGTGTCTGCAGTTTATGAAAGAAAACCTGCTGTGGTATTCATCACCTGTTTAAAAATGACTTTGCACACCTCTTTTATGTCCTCCCTCTACCACATTCATGTTTTTTTTAGTTCAAAGGTCTGGTATCTCTGAGTGGCTGCTGTGTTCATATACAACCTCAGCTAGAAGGATGCTGACACACACACAAAATTGAACAAGGACCTGGCACATGTATGAGCTTGCATTTTAATGGGAGAATAGATTAAAATAATGCCCAAGTACCTTTAAAGGAAGGAAAGAACATGGTGAATTGCAGTCATGCTGGCTTTATGGTGGATTAAATAGTGAAAAAGGTTTGGATTCATCAAGGAAATTATAGATTGAAATATAATGAATCTGTCAGCTTGGTCTAGTGAGCATGATAGGTCTTTAGAACCTGTTGCTTCTTTACATAAGATTGAAAGTCTGTCTGATCAAGGCAATTGTGTTTTTCACTGCTACTTATTATGTTTTTAGGGTCTCTCAACAATATTACAGCCTTTGTATGGTAAATTACCAGCTTGTGTGCTTTTACAAGCAAGTTCAGTAATGTAACAAATACTTACATATTACTAACAAATAAATACTAAGACATGACCCAAATGATTGAGGTTATGGTGACCATTTAACAATTCTGGTTTATTAAAATTACAGTTCGTCTTCCTGTTTTGAATTTTTTCTACCTGAAGAGGAAATATTGAACAAGACAAGTCTGTAGGAATTGTGTCTTGATTTCTTTTGGCCAAAGGGGCAGAAGTCATGCAGTGGGCTGTGCTGGTTTGCTCATGGAGAATGCAGTTGATGACTGCCATTTCACTGAAAATCCTGGCCAGCACATGGCCCTTTCACATGAAAATCCAAGCCAGAAGTTGAACTAAGGAAAAACAGACAGGAAAGGAAAAAAAATATACAAATACTACTACAGAGATGTAAGTTGTAAGTGTAGCAAAGACTTAGGTGGCAATGTAGCCTGCTCTGCAGTAGTAAATTGCCCACTGTGGGTTTTAAAATAGCAGTGCTAGAAAAGTATAAATCCCTGTGTACTGTTCAGCCTGGAGAACAGAAGGTTGCACAGAGACCTCATAGCAGCCTTCCAGTATCTGAAGGGTCAGGGGAAGCTGGAGAAAGACTCTGCCTCAGGAACTGTAGTGATAATACAAGAGGGAATGGGTTCCAACTGAAATAAAGGAAATTTAGAGTAGATATGTAAGAAATTCTGTCGTGTGAGGGTGGTGAGGCACTGGAACAGGCTGCCCAAAGAAGCTGTGGATGCCCCATCCCTAGAGTGTTCAAGGCCAGGTTGGACAGAGCTCTGGGCAACCTGATCTAGTGGAAGATGTCCCTCCCTATGGCAGGGGTTTGGAATGAGATGATCTTTAAGGTCCCTTCCAACCTGAACCATTCTGTGATTCTTATTCTGCAAAGCAACTACCTGAGAAACATCTTTGTTTCAACTAGAAATATTACATTTGATACTTTAAAAAAATTTTATAATGGAAGATGCTTCATGTAAAATATTACTATAGATATTATTAATTAAATCACATTAAATCACATAGCATTTTATGCTTTATAAATTTAAATAGCAAATTGAATATTTCTGATGTTTTCCATAGACTCCAGTAATGAAAAGTCAGGTCTAACAGGTCTAACCTAATTAAGCATTACAACATGGTTGCTAGATACTCCTGACTTTTGGACACAAAGCTAAGAAATAACATCATCTGATAAAGGCCAATGAATGAATCAATAGCAGACTTGAGATTGGAACTCTAAGTTCTTGCTTCCTAGTTTTATTCTGAATCATAGATTGTCTTGTAATTGCTAAAGTGAAGAGAGAGGTCAGTAACAATTTAACTGTATTCAGGCTTCTCACATTCATTTCTATACTTTCTAAAACAGGTTAGTTTAAAATCTCTGAAAGATAGAGACTGTCTGATTCTGATTTCTAGTGCAAAAAGGTGAACTGAAAATTAAATAGAAATTAATGTGCAAGAAAAGGGCACAGATGGTGGTGCCACTATAGTAAAAAAAAAAAAAGATTAGAAGGTTAATTCTTAAGCCTGTCTCTCATTCCCTAGGCTGGGGATCTCTGCATCCCAGCTGGTTGTGCTGGCATCTCAGTGCTGAAATCATCTCCCTAAGACATTACAATAAGGGATGGTCTCCTGGAGGTCTGTTGTTGACATTCAAAGCTCAGAAATCTCACTATTCCTTAAAAATATATGCTTTTAATTCCTTGTGGCTTCAAGTGAAAACAAATAGCAGTGATGTGACTCATCTAGTTGGTGATGTGGTGTTTCTCTGAATTTGCTGTACACTGGTCTAGAGGAAGAGCTCAGGGGGATGGTGCCAGCCTCACGAGTGGGGTGGAGGGGCTGCTGGCAGCACCTCCACAGGTATCCCCAGGTTCTTCTCACTTCCCAGGGCAGGTGTGATGCTCTGGTGCTGATGGAAGTGCCCTCAGAAAACAAGGGTCACCAGCAGTGACAGTGTGTCAGTATTACTCCTGCAGTGTTCTGCTGGGCCCCAGTTCTTAATTTCAGTTGGTTAAGTAAAAAAAAAATCATAGAATCATCAAGGTTGGAATAGACCTTTAATATGGTCCAACTGTCAATCCAGCACTGCCACTGTAACTCCTAAACCACATTACCCAGTGCCAGATCCAGATGCCTCTTAAACACCTTCAGGGATGGTGACTCCACCATCTCCTGAGCTATTCCAATGCCTGACCACCCAAACACTGAAAAAAGTTTTCTCATGTCTAATCTGAATATCCTCTGTCTCAGCTTAAGGCCATTTCCTCTCATCCTCTCACTGGCATGGCAGAAGAGACTGGCCCCCACCCCACTCCACCCTCTTGTCAGGGAGTTCTAGAGGGTGTTGGGGTCCCTCTGGAGTCTCTTCTTCTCCAGGCTAAACAACTCCAGCTCCCTCAGCTGCTCCTCGTAGGAACATGAGCAAGAATCTTCACCAGCTTCCTCGCCTTTCCCTGGACAAGTTTCAGCACCTCAGTATCTTTCCTGAGCTGAGGGGCCCAGAACTGGAGACAGCGCTTGAGATGTGGCCTCAGCAGTACCAAGTACAGAGGCGTGTTAACTTCCCTGGTCCTGCTGGCCACAATATTTCTGACACGGGTCAGGTGCCGTTGGCCTTCTTGTTCACGTGGGCTAGTTCAGGTTCACCACATGCTGGCTCAGGTTCAGCTGCTGTTGACCAGCACCCCCAGGCCCTTTTCCACTGAGAGGATTTCCAGCCACTCTGCTCCCAATCTGTAGGGCTGCATGGAGTTATGGTGGCCAAAGTGCAGGACTT